>VZTQ01011831.1:347415-455734 GCA_013400755.1 Pelecanoides urinatrix | reverse complement strand
TTAGGAGAAATTTCTTTACTGAAAGAGTGGTGAGGCCTTGGAACAGGCTGCCCAGGGAAGTGGGAGTCACCATCCCTGGAAGTATTTAAACGATGTGTAGGTGAGGTGCTTAGGGACATGGTTTAGTGGGCATGGGGGTGTTGGGTTGACGGTTGGACTCGATGATCTTAGAGGTCTTTTCCAACCTTAATGATTCTGTGATTCTATGATCTAGTTGAAGATGTCCCTGCCTGTGGCAGCGGGGTTGGACTAGGTGGCCTTTAAAGGTCCCTTCCAACCCAAACTATTCTATGATTCTATGATTTCTGATCAAAGGTTTGAGTGGGACTTGCAGGATGTCCTCATGGGATGTAGGTGCTCAAGTCCCATGCCAAGGACCTGCACCCACTATCAGCTGGGGAGATGGTGCAGGGGAAGTACCAAGGACCATGTGGCTCTCCTGGGACACAGGGTGGTTTGGAGGCCATGGATCCCCACTGCTGCAGCGATCAGGCTCTCTGCTGGCACCCAGCTCGTAGACCTGGGTCCCCACGGGGTTTCGCCGGGCGTTTCAGATGAGCTCAATGCCCAGCACTTCTCTGCATCGCATCCCACACCTGCGCACTTTTCCATTGCTTCCACCCCAGCAGCTCTCAGCAGCATTGCAGCTGGTTAATCAGTTCCGCTGAAGGGTTTGATATTTAACTCATTTCCGTGGCCAGGCGGAGGCGGGAGAGGTGACCCAACAAGTTCTCGCCCTATTTCAGCCAGGAAAATCACGTCCTGTTCTTTCGGCAAGAAAGAAACTTGGCCACTAACACATTGCATCTTGTGCACTGGAAGCTTCTCCTCCTCACCCGGGCTGGTGTCACCTCCTCTGACCTCTGCTATAGCGGGCTGAAAACTGGCACAAACCCACCGACACAGCATCATATTGATGCATGGAACTGCCCGGGCTGTGGGCAATTTTAAAGGGTGGCCCACACGATGCTCGTAACTTAAAAACAAGTCTCCTTGTGCCTGGGATTGGGCTTGCTCCATCTCACCCCAGCAACGGCTTTGGGTTTGTGCCTGCCCGCGTGTGCGATTGCACATCCCCATCACAACTGGTTTAATGAATCTGAGCAAACGAGCACAAAACCGTCGAGCCGTACCAATTTTATGTCACTGCCAGATTTTGCAGCTTGGGTAGTGGGAGCCAGGGAGATAAAATACAGTTCATTTTGTTGATGTCAATGAGGTTTAAAATTCAAGACAAATTAATTGCATCTATATTTTTTGATCGGTGGAGGCAATTTTGTAAAGCATTTGTTAAAGATGCTACTTAAGGAGGAATTTCCTAACTGAAGTAGTTAATAACTTTAAAACTGCTACTCAGGCTCCCTGCAAATGGGGCTTTGTGCTGCAAATCTCTTTGAGACTCATAATTCAATCCTATTTAGAAGCAAATTTCTTAGATTTGGAGCAATGAATATTTAAAGACTACGAGTTGAAACATTTTCAATTTTGAGATCATTTCAAAGCCAGGAGAGTTTATAGCATTCGGCTACTTCACAACGCTTTAGTGTCTGAATTGATCTGAACTGTAGCTGAATCTTAAGCAGCTTAAACAGCTATAAAGGGTTAGAGTAGTTTAAAGGGTTAGGGTAGTTTAAGCAGAATGTCATGTTTTCAGGGCTTTGGTTAAAGAATTGGGAGTTCACAGGCTGTCAACTGAGCAGCTCCAGATGAAGGACCTGACAAGCATCGCTAGAAACTCTCTGAAGCACTCGGCATGTTCTCTGCTTTCAAACCTTGTCTGCTTTATTTTTTCTAAGAAAAAAAAAGAAAAAGGAAATGAAACAAGTGAGCTGAACGTTCACACAAAGTGCAGAATAAAGGGAAAACATTTGGGAAATCCTATGAAGGTGGGTTTGCTCTGACAACAGTCTTGTTGCTGCTCCCTGTATTTGACACTCATTTTTCTTCAGTATAAACCACTTCAAAACACAGCAACACTCTGAAATGTGGCAATGAAAAAAACACATGAACTTTGCAGTGCTCATGTTTAGTCCCTTTGATACAGATACATGCGAATTAAAAATTGAAAGATGAAGCTTTTAAACACCCTTTTGTGAGCGCAAGCCAGTTCTGCACAAGCATTTGGCCAGGATGATTACTTTGGATGGCAAAGAAGATAAGGGGAGAAGGAGGTCCTTTTTTTGTAAGATATATTTATGCCTGTCCTAGCCATAGATAAAAGCCTCTGTGTACCATTATAATTTATTCCCTTCGACTAAAAGCCATGCATATTCCAGTATAGTTGCTCCATCTGTGCTGTTAATGCTGGACTATGCAAAAAACAATTCAGGATTTATCGGATACGAGAGGCAGCTGAGGTAGAGGAAAGACTCCTTAGCCTGGTATAATGCAGACGGATGAATGCGGGGGTTCTGTTTCCAGGTGTTTCTCCAACTGGACTGGCGTAAGGACAGCATCTGTGCTGGCACAAGCCACCCACGCCTGTGCTACAAGGTGAGAAACAGTGCAACCGAGGGCAGCCTGCAAAGGCTCTGCCCGCCACTGTCTCTGCTGCAGCTTCTTCGCACCAGTCGAAGGGGTCATAAGAACGGGACAGGACTGCTGTACTGGGTCACCCACATGTCCCAGTCACCCGCTGTCCTGTCCCTGACACTTGCCAGGGGTGTCTGGGAAAGGCATTTTAACAGGTAGTGACGTTTCCTCCACAAACCCCCCTGTTTCTGACCATCTGGGGCTTGGGGAGAGCCTGCGGCAGGTGGGGTCCCCGCGTGCTGGGTGACCCTCCATGGGTTTCTCACCCGTGACCACCCAGGCTCCTCCGGAGAAGGCAGGACCAGCCTTTGCCACCTAAAGCTTCCTTGCCAGACTTTGTACCAAACACCGGCTGATTTGTCTGGTTTGAGCCTGGCATCCTCAGCTGATGCCCTTATCTATTTATTTGGGTTTTTTAATTTTAATTTTATTTTTCATTGGATGAAGCAGTGGACAGCCTGTCCTCTCCCAGTTTCATAAGCCTCACCGTGTTTCCCCTCCAGCTACCTCCTTTCAAAGACAAGGAGCCCTCACCTACTCATTGTGGGAGCTGTTTGATCTTCCCTGCCTCCCTCCTCTGAACTTCTCCCCTTCTGCCCGTGGTGAGCTGTGATGCCGGCAGGACCACATCCACACCAGGATTATACCCCGACAGCACTACTGCTGCAGAAGAAATTGGCCAGCCATGACCAAATGTCCCCTTTGAGGCTATTTCCAGGGATTTCATCAGGGATGGGATATCTAGCATTGCCGCAGTAGAACCCAGGCAATCACTCAAGCGGAAAAATAATTCAGGTGCCATGTAATGAGATCTGACAGAAACATAACAGTAAGTGATTTAATTACTCAGCTTATTTCACTGATGGTGCCAGGATGGACGCAGCGGTGCTGGGTCCCTCCAGCTGACAGCAGCATCCTCCCGCAGCCCACCAGCAAGCCTGCAGTGAGCCTCTGGCCTCCCATCTCACCATAAGTATACTATAGAATTGAATTGTACTATATAGAGTGAGTATACTAATAGTATAGCTGGTATGTATGTATATATACACTGAAATATTCCATACACCGAGGCCCCTAGCAGTCTCATTTCTCCTTCAGCCACCTTCCTCAGCCCCATTTCCCATCTCCTCACCCCAAACTTCTCCTATCTCATTCCATCTTGTCTCTGTACCCTCTTCAAACACTTTTTTTCAGCTGGGAGCCAGCAATACACCCTCTATCCTTGAGTATGATATTCCCACCAGTTCTTACTTTTCCAGTTCCTTTGGAGACATATGCAAAGGACCTGTTTTTCAGAGCAGATGCTCAGCATTTCCCGGGAACTGGGTCTCTTCAACATGCGGTAATGTATGTGTTGTCCTCAAAAGCATCCAGCCCTTGCTTTAACACTTGCTGTGCTGGAACCCATTTCTCCATCCCTTTGGGCTCTGGGTTAGGGTACGAGCACCAGGATGCTCTGATCTGGCAGGATCTTCTGCCCCCTCTGAAGCTGGCATGTGGCAGATCCCCATCTTTCCTAAAATACTTTGCAAGGAAACTCCTTGTATATCATATCGAAAAGGAGCGTAACATCTGCATGGGCGGCATTAGGACTTTCCTGCATCACCCGGGATTTCTGGCTTGTGAACCAGCTCCCAGGGCAAGGCAGTGAAAAACTTCCCACCTGATGTAAGGCACCAGCCGATTTCATCATCCCAAAAGCTTTCCAGGAAGCCCTGAGTCAGGAGTTCGTGTTCCCCTTCTCTCACCCAGCCCATCACTCTGATCTCTGGAGCAGTGGTCAGGTTTGGGGGCTGGAGACGTCATCACAAAAATGGGCCGGAAAAAGCACAATTTTGGGGGAATTCCTTATTACGGGTCTTTCTGCTGTGGTTTTGCAAGCAGATCACCTCCAGCTTGGCTGGAGCTCTTCCCAGCGTCTTTTTGAAGGGTTTTCGCCCTCTGGAGGCTAACATTAGGAAAGCAAATGCAAGAGGAAAAAAAAGAAAAATGGCTCAAATCTTACATTTGTGAAAATGCAGCCCTCATGAGAATAAACCTGCAGAGCTGGTGGGCTTCAAAGTGCTTCTCCCAAAAAGCTGATCATGGGGAAGGACAACTCTCGTACGGCATTGAAAGCTTCGATGGGACTCAACCTCGGTCTTTCTGTTCCTGCTGCAATAGCACTGATAAACGTCCAGATAATTTTGAATCATCCTGCCTTGACAATTCCAGATAAGACCTGCTGATCCGGTTCATTTTACAATAATTTTATTGCCCTTTTTTTCTTACCCCGTCTTTGCCATAGATTGTGCATTATAAAGGACTACACAGAGGCTAAAATGCACATGACATTTCTAAATTTTCAAAAATAAATATTTGGATATCCTTTGACATTCCCATACTTTGTCCTCATCAGACACAGCTCCGTTCATTTGCCTGCACTTAGAACCAGGGGAGAAAAACTGTAGTTTTTTCTTTGATGCAAAATACTGGGGGAAAAAGGGTGACACTGAAAACCTGAGCTCAGGTTTGGTTGGTCTAGCAACCAAACAACCAACCAACCTGGGCTTGGTCTAGCAACATCTACACATCTGTCTGATTTTATTCCCCTATGTCTTTCTGCCGTGACTCAGTCCCAGTTCCCTGGAGACCCTGATAGCCTATGAGGTCCTCCTGTTCCTCTGGATTTCTCTTGCCAACCTCTAATACCTCCTCTGTCAAACTAACACACAGCTCAGCCTCAGGAAGAACACAAAAAATGCTGTGCATGGAGGCAGGATGCCAAGAACATGCCCGATGAAGGCCATTTTCCAGGTGTGGGTAATGTGATTCAGTCAGCTGGAGGCAGAGATGCAGAACGTCCCCTCCCGACCAATGCTCCCACGCTGGACACCCTGTATTTTGTGTTTGCTCTCTTCCAGCCAGGCCATGTCCTTGCACGTCTGCCAAAATGACAGCTTGAAGCCAATGTGTGAAAGATAGCTAGCACTTAGCTCCTACCAGTGGCATAAACACCCATGGGTGCTGAGATGGTTAGGAGCCTATATAGGAAGGATACTCCTAAACATATTTGTGGATTATTAGATTTCCATAGCCTCAGAAGCATTTGCCCACTACTTCTTACACCTACTGTCCATTCATCTGCCCACCTGTGATCTATACACCTCAAGAGCTCAAAAATTCCCATATTCCGCCTATATGTCACAGGTTTACATCACCAGTCATGGTTGGTGCAACACCATGAAGCAGCCAAGTGCCCCACTCTTACCCTGTCCAGCTTCATGCCCAGTCTCGACGAGGTGCCCACTTCCACCTCCGCAACATTCAACACTTCTGCATGGGGCCAGCTCCATCCACAGGGCTGCCGAAGGGAAAGGCACAAGCCTTTTCCAAGGGGAAAACCAGAGATTGTGGGAAAACAAAGTCCAGAGAGGAGAGGGATGATAAGGAAAACCTAGATGGGATTGGCCACATTCTTGGTCCTTGACCCAGAGAAGTGATGGTTTACGCAGTGCCACCTGTCCAGTCCTACAGACTAGGGCTGGGTTGGCCTTTAGCTTCTCTGTGGGGCTAATTTGACTTCCCATCCCTGAGCTTGTTGAGGTCCTGCTCTGCTGCCGGTACAGGGTCCACAGGTCACTCAGTCTCCACAGACTACTCTGGGCCAATAGCTCATCGGCGGTCCAGGGCCATCACCAGCCACCATGGTTCCTTGTTGTCAACACCAGCAAGCCTGTGCAGGGCTCAGCTCAACAAGCTTTGAAGTTTCTTGGTCCCTCAGCACCTGAACCCACAGCTGTGAGTTCAGCACCCTGCATCTTCATACAGAACTTGAGGAGATGTCCGTTTACCTCTGAGAGTGACTCCCCCCGTGCTTGGATAGGTCTGAACTTGGGAAAAGCCTTCTACAAGGCTAACCAAAACAAAAAAACCCCCAATTCTCTTGCAGCTCCCTCTATCTCAATAAAAAAGCAAGACCATTTCCTATGGTGTGCTATTGGGGAACCATGTGCATTCATGAGACTTCAGGGGAACTCATAGCTGTTGTAGCCAGGTGGTGGTGGCAGGTAGCTCCTCCATGGGACCTCTTCTGGGGTGTAAACAACTATTTGGTGTGAGGAAGTGTGCTACTTCGTTGGGTTTGCTCTCAGGGATTCCCAGTATAAGAACTGTGGGAAGGCACGTAGGGGCAGGAACCTGGAGGTGGAAGCAGGTTGCTCTGTCCCCATTCCCATTTTAGGGGGTTTGGGGGCAATTTTGATGGCTCCCTGGGCATGGCACACGTTGTGGATGAGGGCTGAGAAAAGAGATTGCCTCCTTTTTTCACGGATATTATATCATGTCAATGAACCAAGTTCCATTTTAGCAGAAGAGGAGGACCTGTCACCATGCAGCAGAGGGACAAAGCTGGGACAGGAGACACTTGTCACAAAACCCCCAGCAGTTTTGGTTACCACTAGAGTAGGGAGCAGGACAACATCAGTTAAAGTTAACTATTGCAAGACCTGTGCAGCCCAGCACCTCCTGATGTGAGCAACACCATTCCCAACTCCTGTAGGCAGTAAATTGCTTAATAATTTAATACTGTGCTCTACAATAGAGGTAAATACGTTTTGGTGGAGGAGTGGAGGTAAATGCATTTCAGTGGTGGAGTGCATCTGATGTGTACCGAAGTTATCAAATCGAAGCAGAAGCCAGAAGGGCACTTTTCCATGTGGTGAGAGGGGTACAGTCACAGAGATGTGATCATTACTGCAGATTGGGGATCAGCTTTGTCTGTGCTTTACAGGGAACCCAGGAAGGCGCCAGCGATGTTTTGAATTCTGTCTGCAGGGCTGGGATTTGTACAGCTGAACAAGTTTTAATGTGATGTTTTCCGAGGCGATAGATGTGGAAGCCCAAAGTGCTACTATTACAAAACTCCAGTCCAAGCAGAGGCGCATTTTAAATAAGCAATAAAGATGCAAGAGCAAGTCAGTACCAAATAGCAATTCCACTGAAAGATCACAAAGCCATGACCAGGCACACCATGATTTTTCATGGATGTTAAAGTAATTGGAAAGTTGCCTTGTACTTGTTCCTCATCTTTTTAAAGGACCTGCTGCTATGAGGACACGTGGCGTCATTTTTCGATGTTGCTAGCACTCTGCACAATTTCTTGGCTGGGTTTCTGTGCCAGTAAACAGTTACCTGCTTGTTTACTGGAAAAGCAAGGATTTCAGACATTCTAGAAGATGATTTAATCTTCTTACACACCATTTTGCACTTGGATAAGCAGGTCAGCAGCCAAGGCTTGACCTGACAATAGGGTCTGCCGTCGCCTTACCTTCTGCCTCGGCCAGCGCTGGTATGCAGGAACAAGGAAACCACACACATGGCTGAGTCCCTGCAGCTTTGGCATGTTTCCTCATGCCTGATGTGCACATGCCATATTAGCAAAATGTGAAGATTTGACTCAGCTTGGCCTATGCTGAACATGAGTCGGAGCCCTAGCAAGTAAACAAACCCGTAAGTCATTCTCCAGCCCAGCTGCCAAGAGGCTCTGCAATACCCGGTGCCACCCTGCCAGACTGCGTCCGCAGCCCGCCGCTAATAAAGAAAAATCATCGCAGTTCAGCTCTCCTTTGGTTCATCTCGGCATACATGGAGAGCTAATCTTGCAGACTAATTCTCAGCTGGCCCAGTCGCAGGAGAAAGAAAGGGAAGGTCATTTTAGAAAAAGCAGCACAACTGTGCCTTGCTCAGCCTGTGGTCGCTCACGAGGCAGAATTGCACCATCTCACCGTGACCCCAACGGGTTACACCAGCAACACAGACGTGACATGTGACGTCCAACACATTTCGGGAAGCAGATGGTACTTCCACTTAGTCCCAAAAACTGACTTTTGCCATGCTCGTGCTGAACACTGTGTTGTGCCTGGTAGAGTCATCACCTGCTGGGTAAGCATACAGGTATCTCTGAAGTCAACCATTGCTTGTGAGTTAGTAACTCGAAAGCTGGCCTTGCTCAGCTGGGCAGCTCTTTGCCTGTGCAAGGATAACCTCTGTAGACAGCTACAGCAGAGCTCAGCAAGACAATGACACATCTACCTCTGGGTTCATTAACCACTAATAGGATTTATGAGAAGAATTTGTCACACTCTTAGGAGTATTTCTTAGAATCATAGAATGGTTTGGGTTGGAAGGGACCTTAAAGATCATCTAGTTCCAACCCCCTCACCATGGGCAGGGACACCTTCCACTAGACCAGCTCAAAGCCCCATCCAACCTGGCCTGGAACCCTTCTAGGGATGGGGCATCCACAACTTCTCCGGGCAACCTGTGCCAGTGCCTCACCGCCCTCATAGTGAAGAATTTCTTCCTTCTATCTAGTCTAAATCTACCCTCTTTCAGCTTAAAGCCATTACCCCTTGTCCTATCACTACATGCCCTTGTAAAAAGTCCCTCTCCACCTTTCTTGTAGGCCCCCTTCAGGGATTGGAAGGCTGCTATAAGGTCTCCCCGGAGCCTTCTCTTCTCCAGGCTGAACAACCCCAACTCCCATTTAGAAAAATGAAAAAATAATCTGGAAAGAATCTTACACCCTATAAACATCTATCCTTTCAAATGAATACTTTATGCTTGGAGGAAGTAAAAGGAGCCAAGTGGAAGTCGAGCAGGGTCCAGTTTGATATGAAGCACCTGCGGTGTGTAAGGAGTTGGAGTCCTTGGCTCACACAGGTATTTAGGGCTATATGAGGTGGCCCGAGCATCTGGCCTGGCCTCCAGCCACCACTTAGTGGCTGTTAATGTCCCACATGTTGCACCTGGAGCCCATATCTATGTCTGTGATGCCCATGAGCACCTTGATGGTGCTCGAGGCATTCAGCAAAGAAAAGCAATGGAGCTTCCATGGGCTTTTTGGTATGGGTGCTGCAAATTATAGGCCAGACTTAAGGGCAAGAAAGGTCACATTCAGTTGCAAGGGATGCCACAACTTGAATGGACCAAAATCCTCCACTGCAGCAAGGACAGTCCAAAATGGTTGCTGGGGACCCAGGAGATGCTCGTCCTTGCCTGGGGAGAGAAACGCCTGGCAATGACCTATCCAAAAGCAACTGTGTCACCAAAGCCAGGACTGGATAAAATTTCTGTTGCACCCCTGACTCCCCCACAGAGCTGAGCTTCTCGAGGTCTTCTTCATTTCTTCTGGGCTTTAGGAGTCCTAAATGCAAACCAATAAGCAATGCCTGAGGCATTTTCAGTGCCCTGAGCAAAACCACCCTGATAATCCTCAGCTTTCAACACAAGGTGGCAGGCTGTCCCCAAGATGGGGAGCAGTGAAGTGGCCAGAAATGGTTCTTTGTCACCACAGAAAGGAACACGCCGCTCCTTCTTGTCACCTCTTAGAGGAGAGAGGAAGGGCACAAGGTTTCTGTGGGACTCGTAGTGACTTAGCGAGAGCCATATGTGGTGAATGAAGGCTCATTGCTGTGAAACGCTTCCTCTGAGCCTGAGCTTTTGTCCAAAACAACCTCCCAGCTTGGAAGGAAGGTGACTGAGGGGTGCCCGCAGTCTGGTTGGAAATTAGGTACTGGCAGCACCCTCAGCTTTGTCCCTCTGCTGCGTGGTGGCAGGTCCTCCTCTTTTGCTAAAATGTAACTTGGTTCATTGACGTGATATAAGTTCCTTGAGAAAAGGGGGAAATCACTTTTCTTAGTCCTCACCCACAACCAGGGGATGCCTGAACAGTGGGGAATTCAGTTAAGGGCTGATTTGATTTGTGCAGCTCAGAGAAAAGCCAGCTGACTGAGTGTTGGACATATTTTTGGCTCTGAATCAGCCACAAATACCAAGGATTGTTTTAAGCAGACTGGAACAAACATGCTGGACCAAGTCTATCTCCAGCTGCCAGCTGGGGAGTCAGGGTGGGCAGCAGAGGAGGCAGAACTGTCCCTCACTGATGGAGAGATGATGTGTAGCTGCTCTGGGGTTGCCTTCTCCACATACCCCTCTCTAGGAGAAGACCCTGCAGATTTGGGCTGTGCTGGATCTGTCCTTCCCTTCCGTGCAGCTTGCAGCCCTCCAGCCCTGCACACTTCCGCCTTGTGAGTCCTGAGACCTGCACACTTCATTGCACTAGAAATGCACCTTCTCACTTCAAGAGATTTTGATCTCGCAGTTACCTCCCTGGGGGCACTGAGATAAGGACAGTAACCAGTTATGATCAAGCTTTGCAGAAGTGATTAGGTATCCTGTGTTACTCATTATCTTCCTGTTATCGTTTTCTCTTCTTCCTTTGAAAAAACACTGTTAAATCAACCGATTCATCCTTTGCCAACGCACCGGGTGAGCAGTGCCCAGTTTGGTTTATTTCTCCCAGGTTTCTGGCTGGAAGGACTCAAGATGGGTGGTTTCTTAGTGATCCCTCATGTCTGAGCCCACCTCTGGTGGGTACCTATTAAATCCTATTGACTGCTGGCTACCCTAAAGCCTGGGGGAATTCATCCTCCCTGTGAGTGCATAGGGAATTTTAGCTCTTGCATGCAAAGAGCTGCTGCACTAATAAAAGTAATAAGAGCCTTGCTCCCTAAACACAAGGACCCATGTGCAGCTGGGCTGCTGCATAAACACGGGCCAGTTCGCACAATGCCCATGGGGCCCTTGTCTGTCCCCAGGGTCCCTCTGTCCCCGAAGGTGCTGACGGACTTGCAGCACCAGGCAAACTCCAGTTCCTGCTCACGCTTGGAGCAGAAAAGCTGCACTGAGCTGCCCACAGCTCCCCAGGAGCTATGTCCAAGGAGCAGGATGAGGCCTGGAGGCACAACCGGAGCTGCTGCTTGATCGCTGCAAAAAGCACGGGGCAAACGGAGCAGCCCAGGGTAGCAGGGAGCAAGCACTGCTCAAAAACTGGCATATACAAGGTATTCATTAATTCCCTTAATATTTCTTGTGCACATGGGGAGTTAACAGGTGCTCCTTCTCGAAAGAAAATTAATTTGCAGCACAAAGCAGTCCATTGGGCTGACAGCACAGAGCGTTTTTTCATTTGCTCAGAGAGCAGAATGGAAATGCACAGCTCCAAAAGGGAGCAATGAACTGATTTTCAAAAATTTATCCTTCAAGTCTTAAGATAGTCATTGGTGCTGTGCCTGAGGTCACACGAGAAGTGTTTATGTGGACTTCTTGATTGTCTGCATAAAACAAAGGACTTCTTGGTAGCACTAGGCAGAATTCCTCTCTAAATAACATTTAACTGCAGAGGATACAAATTTTCTGCTGAAACCTCTCTAACAGGAAAATTCCTATAGGTGAGCTCACTTAACGTTTTTTCCTCTCCTCTATGTGACACACGAGGGCTTGAACAGAGCTGATCACCTCTCCCCCTCCCGCTCTTAGCCGTGTCCCCTCCTTCTCCCCTGCCCTGTGGCACCTCAAGTGCTCAACCAGTTCCTCCGTCTGCTGCTGTGCTTCATCCCGCTCTGCTGGCCGCAAACCAGCCCAGCAAACATCCGCAAGGTTTCCTGCCAGCTCGGTGAGCTGAATCAGCTGCCCCAGCCGGGCATCCGCCGGGAGTCGGGGAAGGGGAGGAGGCGGCAGCCAGAGCAGCCGTGCTCGCTTACAGCAGGGACGAGCTGCTAGGGCAGCTCAGCTGGAGCGTGCCACGTACTCCTGCTGGAGCCAGCTAAAAGTTATTCTTAAAACTGGGAAGAGGGTCCAGGAAGCACTGAGTGGTGATTGTGCTATTTGGTAAAGCTACGTTCCCCAAAGACTTTGAATATTGCTGATTGATAGGTTAGCGCTGCACGTCTTAGTTTCCTCAATTAGAAAAGGTGTCAAAGGCTGGCTAGAGTTGCCTGGGCAAATTCTGAGTCTGAGTAATTGTAACATGAAAGCAGACAGACAAGCTATCACTCGCCAACTACAGCAAAAGCTAAACCTATCTGTTTCAATACTTGGCAAAGACTGCATTTAATACTAAAAAATATTGCTTTCTTGGAACCATTTCCCTTTAAAATGAGCAGATGAAATGTTTCCCTGGCTCTCCCAAACGCATAAAAAGGCAAGATTTATTTTCTTGCTTGGCTGAGCAATGCTGGTGGACAACCATACCTCAGGTTTTCCTTCCTGCTTCTATCATGACTGCTTATCAGAAAATATCACCTGTTTACTCAAGATAAGACAAACAGGGTTTGCTCCTCGGAGGCCTCTTAGGTCCTATGAGCATCCTTTGTAGTCTGAACCAGACAACCTGCAACCAACAGCCCCATGAGCACGCAGCTCAGGCTGGTCAGATTTGCCGGTGTTTTGAGCTAGATCAATGTGTGTTTTTAAGCAGAACCAATGTGAAAGCTGGGCTGTGCTCCACAGGGAGCATCTGACCAACTTTAATGCTTTGAAAGAGGAGACAGCAAAAGCTGCTCTTCCCAGGAAACAGTGGGGACTGGCGCCTGTCCCATGTGACCTTGATTTTTGGCCGTGGGAATGGACATTGTGTCCATGTGTACACAGATCAGTGTTGTCCCATGGCCCCTTGCAGTTGGATGTGAATAAATTGGTAAGCATGGGCTGGTAGCAGCGTGCAGTCCTTGGCAGGACTAAAATCTGCCAGCAGTGAGTGGCTCTGGTCTGCGCTGGCTAGTGGGAGGAGGGAATAACGCTTTTCCTTTGGGACACATCCTGCAACAGACAGCATCAGTGGAGAGAGGTCCCACAGTGACCACAGCCTGCCCATCTACCCCAGGATGACAAGCCTCGTGCAATCAGTGAGGCCAGAGGGATGCATTTAATGAAGCGTGCTCAAGGCGCTTGCCCAACGCAGCTCCCAAGGTCATGCCTGTGCACCAGCAGCCTCCATCAGGTGTATCAGCAGCACCACGTCATATTGTCCCCCGTCTCGTGGTGCTGGGCCCATGAGGATGGTGGATTTGGATGAGCCAGCAGTGTGCTGAGCCAGCTACTGTGCAAGGGATCTGGGGAAAGGAGAGAAAACGGGGGATGTGCCACATCCATCCAACAAAGTCCCCCTACGCCGCATCTCTTTCACCTGCCGCCAGCAGCACTGTCTCACCCCCTGGGAAAGCCCTCCGAGGTCTGTCGGGTGACAGCACGTGTCCCTCTGCATTCCTTGCTGCGGTTAGGATTAGGCCAGTGCTTTGAAGCGTGGACTAGCCCCAAGAAATTTATCTTGCCAGCTTCCCTTTCGTAACAGGAAGGATAGCGGGCAAACAATAATTGCAGGAAATGTACAACTGACCCAGGCAAAGGTAGAAGGTTTG
Organism: Pelecanoides urinatrix; assembly: GCA_013400755.1. Taxonomy (NCBI): domain Eukaryota; kingdom Metazoa; phylum Chordata; class Aves; order Procellariiformes; family Procellariidae; genus Pelecanoides; species Pelecanoides urinatrix. Next base: position 441,962 of record VZTQ01011831.1, on the reverse strand, counting down.
CTCTGGATCAAGCTTGTGTACAGATGGGAACAAGGAGAAAAGCCAGTGCTGAACGCTTGTGGGTCTTCTTCATGGACTTTTTTTTTTTTTTTTTAACTGAGAAATGCTATTTTGTCACAAATAAAGTCTTGTGGAAATGTGTCTGACTCCACAAAACTATGGATCAGTGATTCCTCCAGGGAAACTCTGCTGAGCAGAGCTCTCCCATGCTGAGGGTCCTAGGGTATCTCAGACCCCTGCTAGGGAGCCAAAGCATCATAGATACCTGGGATCCACACCTTGGACACCTGGGATACTCAGCAAGAAACAAGAACTACTTCTGGGCTCAGTGGAAGGCTCTCAAGACCTTGGCCCAGGGCAATTTTCTTCCAGTGCTCAAGTTCTGTAAAACTTGAGTATTCACTGATTTGGCTGACAGCTAGCAAAGGTGAGAGAAATCATCATCATCCATGGATAAGCTTCTGTTTCAATCCCAGTATCATTTATCAGATAATTAAAATGAAGTATTTGGTTTATTTCAAAATATGTTTTCCTGTATTTCCTTCTCTTAAACACCCTATCAGAGATTCTGATTTAAGGTCCCAGAGCTGGATATATGTTTTACAGTATGTGATGAATTTCAGCTTTCGGACAGATTGGATACTCCAAAAATTGGACTGGGGGAGAGCCTGCAATGCATCAGCCCATCTGTAAGGATCAGCATGTTCAGTGATCTGGGACTTGAGGAGGATGAGTCCCAGAGGAGGGACTCTACCTGCCAGTCCACAGGTCTGGTCCTCCTCTCCATCCACCCTTGCAAACGGAGGATTTACACTGATGCCAGTGAAATTATGTTGGTGCAAAACTGGTGTGAGAGGAAATTTAAGCTGAATATTAGCTGTCCCTTCTGTTCAGCTGGGACCAGTGAGAAGGTCAAACCCATGCCCGATGTCAGCTGAGCTTGCTGAATGCACACCCTAACCTAAGATGGGGGTTTATTTTCATGTACACAGTCCACTGTTGATATTTCTTCATTTTTGTGCTAACCAGTAGGAAAGAACCACCTTTGTGCTGCACTAATAAAGGGGCCAGGTGTGCTGGTTAATAAACAAACAAACCTTTTTAATCCATAAATGGCATTTTCAGGGTGCGTTAACCTGATAGTTCAGTATTGCCCTGTCCCATGTTCCCCTTTCTCTCTTGGAGGGGTTCTGGGATGTGCAACGAGAGTTTTCTCTCCAGATCTGTTCTACAGATTATATGTCTGTATTGGGCCACAATCCCACAGGCTTTCCAGTCATTTCTGGAGGTGAGATCTGAAAAGCTATTGAGAGAAAACAAGTCTGGAAGAAATCATAAAATGCACACGCAGCCCAAGATATTTGGCTTGGCCAGGGACAGCCTGTAATCCTCATAAATGCCTCCCTGCATGGATGATGTCTGGACCTGGTCCAGGCTGAGCTCCTCAGGAACTCTTAGAAACCTGCAAAGAAAAACACGGATCTACCCAAATAAGTACTGAGCAGGCAGAGGTATCCATAGGCTTAGGCAATGGCTGATGAGGACTTTCAGAGTATTTAAGAGGGATATTGATAATGGACACAGAACTTGGCACCTGAAGAGGCAATTAAGTACTCCCTATGGGCACTTATCTTTGGCTAGGGAGTTCTCTACTTTGACAAGCACAGGGACTTTCCAGCAAAAACTGTTGGACACAGCACCTCACACCCTGTTTTACTTCAGAAATACCAATACGATGCAGTCTCAGCACATCCGAGAGATGTGAATAAGGCCGTGCCACTATGCTTATCTCTGCCAAACCCTTTCAGGTTCAGTTTGCAGTTGCTCAGCAACACCTGCATCAGCTCTGCATGGGTGGCAAAGATGCCATGCTTAGCCTAAGGGATCAGACCAGTACGACTGCATACCACGGAGGCATTTTTGGTCTTGGCAAACGAGAGAGCTCAGGGGTCAAACAAAAGCCAAACTTTGGTGCCAGACCTGGGGAACTGCTTTGCAAATCAAGGTTGTGTCTGGCATTTGACCCCTTTGGCATCTACCCCTTTGACCTCTAACACTGAGGTGAGTGTTTTTCTTGTTAAGAAATTTTTTTTTTTTTGGCTGCTCAAATCTGTCCTTCTCTATTAGTCTCTCTCCTTTTTTTTTTTCGTTCTTTTTCAACACAGAAAGCACAGCAAACATAAAGCCAACTGAGACCCCCAACCAGGGCAAAAGCCTCTAAATGAGGCTGCTGAGAGAAGGATCCCAGATCTAGCAAGGCATAAGAGATTTGGTACTCCAATGCCACCATATTCTACAGCATTTCAGTGTTGCTTCAGCTGGATCTGAAGGCAACCACTCCTCCTCGTGTGTAATGGCAAGCCTGGATATTGAACTGAGGGCAAAGTATTATGGTAGAAGCAGATGCTCAGAAGTGAGGTGTTGCCTCTTTCTTCATGTTGGGTCTAGGCATCTTTGAATTTTGCAATGTAACTGCATCTCTATGCACTGAGATACTCCCAGTAGTCATTCCCTGTGGATTCAGATGTCTAAGGGCAAGTGTCATGACCCTGAGAGCACTGACAGACTTTGCAAGCTCTTCCCTCCTCTCTTTGAGGTTTGCTTGCCTCTACCCAAGGTCGGCTCTCCAAGGGTGCAGCTGTGTAACCAGGAATCCGACTGCCAGGAAGACAGCTAAGGTGTGAGAACAAGCTGGGAGACATCTCACCAGGGATGTTGCCTTGACTCAGGAGCCACATTGAAGTTTTGCCCTGGGTCCTTGGCCGAGTGACGTTGTGTGTCTGCGTGTGCCCAGACTTGTACCTTGCTAATTCCAACACCATCTTGCTGACGTGACCTCCCAGCTTCACCTTGGACCTGCTCCTTAGGCTCTTTTGGGGATGGCACTGTGGCTGAACCCGGTCACTGTCACCAGACCTGCTCTGCTTTCCTTGTTCAGGTGCCACGGGACTGTGCCCATCAGTGAGGGCACTGCTCTGCCAGCTCCCGGCTCCTGCCATGCAGAGCAGCCAGTTTCTCCTGCTCCCTGACACTGGGTCTCTCCTTTCCCTGTGGGTTAAGCATCCACCCAGGCAGTTGTAAGCCAAGTTCTAGGTCCCTCAGCAGGTGCCCTTCCATTGGATTTCCTGGAAATTTGTCATTCCTTGGAAAAACGTTATTGCAAGTCAACCAGAAGTTGTGCTGGAGACTTCCACACCAATGGAAATCACTTGAAGGTTCAGGGTAACATGTTATCCAGCATTTGGGGTATCTGCTGATGGTTCCGATCTGCAAGAGAATTCTGCAAGCAACTAATGGACCGATGAACATCATGGATCAGGCACAAAGCAAAGACACTTGGAGGAAGTTTAACCAACCACCACAAGAACGTGACAGTGCAAAAATTCTACCAGGTGGTGGATGAGAGGGGGATGCTCTTGGGAGGTGCGGGGGTGGCATTTGTCAGCATTCCCCTGATAGCAACTAAATTGTGCCAGGTTCCTTCCACTCTACCCAGAAAACAAACCGCACCCTTCCTTAATGCTGTTACAGGGCAGAGTTTCTCCATTTCACAAGGCTATAAGCAAACAAGGAAGTCTCTGTTAGAAGATGGGAATTTAGGTGAACCACCTCTCCCCTTCCAGTAACACTGTCAAAAGACTGCTGAAATGCTCCTCCACCGGAGCCAAGGTGCCTTTCCCCACTGCTCTGGCCCCAGGCTCATCGCTGCATCTCATANGGTTGGACTCGATGACTTTAGAGGTCTTTTCCAACCTTAGTGATTCTATGATTCTATGATTCTATGACACTGGCCTGGGCTTCTCTCGCCAGAGTCCTTAGAGTGCAGAAAAATTTGGGAGTCTACAGTAGCCTCCCACCTGCTCAGCACAGAACTGTAAAAAGATAAAGTTGTCTTATGAACCACAGAAATAATGAATTTTTTCTCCATCTTTATATCCAACACGTTCTACTGCAATATTGTGGAGTCCCACCATATTCCCTATAGTACTTACCATAGCAATACTCAAGCCACCACACCTGCCCTAGACCATACTGTAGCCCTTCTGTGTCCTCTTTGTGCCTCTGTTCCCAACTCTCTCCTATATTTCCAACAGACGTATCCCTTACCTCCCCATAGTGCCCCCCAATTCATCTCTATACTCTCCCTCCCTTCCTAGTACCATCAGTCAACTCACGTGTCTCCTGTCTGGCTTAGCCTGGCTCTTGGCCTGACAAAAGTCTTCACCATATTGTCGGCAACCACCTAACTGGTGTTTGACTAGCTGGACATCTTTTCCAGCTGCTGAGCAGCCAAACAAAACATACTTGTCCTTTAGGTATTTATCCTTTAGCCCAGCCTCTGACAGGAAACATGTAGGTATTTATTATCATTGAGATTACAGTCCTTCAGAGAAACTGTGTGATCAGTCTAAAAGGTGTTAGGGAAGGAATTAACAAACATTGTAATACACAAAGCATACTCATGGCTAAAAAAAACCCTTCCTCAAATTAGTTTGCTTCTCCCAGTACACATGGTGTTGTCTCTTAAAAAGTGCCATGGATATCTGGGCCAGGGGACCTTTGCGGCAACATTGTCTTCTTTTCAATAGAAAGAGTGCTTCTTGTCCCAGAGCAAAGAAGAATTTGATTTAATAAAAAAATAGGTCTGGGAGCTGAACCTGTGAGTCAGAGGGAACATATGATGGTGAAGGCATTTCATGCATGTCTGCAAAGAGGAAAATGATCAGACTCACGCAGGAAAAGTGCTTTTCACAGGGAATTGTACCAAATACAAAGGTTTCTGTATAGGCCAGAAGTTTCTGTTTTGCCTAGTCATTTTCTGTGCAAAAGAGGAAATGGTTTGCTGAATGGATGGACTACTATATATATACTCTGTGCAAGCTGGAATTATAAACCCTTTTTGTATTTGTCTTTCATTGAGCTCAATTACCTCTAGTCATCCATGTGGTGACTCCACAGCTCTCATGGAGGGATCTGACCTTTGCTGTCTCATGCCCGCTAGGGATTTGCAGTGAGCTCATGGACATTTAGGGCAGAAGAGTGACTGGGAAGCAGCTGTATGACCAGAATGCTCTTTACCAGTTACCAGCATGATACATAAACAGGTTCTGACTGGGTCAAAAGGTCTCTTTTCACTGGAAAGGATATGCAAATCCATGAACTAAATATACATGCAACCCACTGACACATGCTTCAGTCAGCACATATTAAATGTGAATCAGTGGTGGCTGTACAGCCCGTATTCTTTCACCTTGGAGCGTCTCACAGATAGCGGATTCCTTCTTCTTCACCTTCATAAGCACAGAAAACACTTTGGAGGACCTGCCCAAGGTATTGGATCTTAATATCATATATGACATTTGCTGTCAGAGCAAGGATTTTAAATCCTCGTCTTCCCAGGCAAGTTTATTATCCTAACGCCTACCTACGTAAGGCTTCCTCTCTCTTGTAAATAAATTGAGTACTAAGTAAATAGAGTACTAAGTGAAAGGAACATGAGAACACAAGGCACTATACATATAGTTTATCTCCCCACTTTTGTGCCTGTCATGGGGACAAGATGAGAAGAAAAGCTCCTGGAGTTCTTTCCCTACACCCTCCTCTTTGCCCCAGGAGAAGAATACCATTTTTTTGATCATAATCTAACATATCAACTTCCCCACCATGTTTGATTATGTGCCACATTGACCAGACTTCAAAAGAAAGGTCTTGGCCTTGAAAGGAATCCCAGCTGGATTCTTCATGTGCATGAGGTCACTCCCATGCCAAAGTCTGTGCACTACTGGAGCTTTAACTCTTCAAGAACTTCCATTCACACCCTGCCTAAATCCTGCAGGTTCTGCTTGATTCCAGCTCCAGGAGATATCCTCTTCCCTCCATCCTCACTGGGGTTGTGGCCGTCTCATTGATGGCACCACTTGGACGATGACAACATCCTTCCATCTCCTTCTGCTGGTGCCTGCTTTTGCACACATCATGTCTAGCCTGACCATTGTCCTAACTTGTCCCTTTGACACAGCAGGACCAGGACCATTCTTTGTGCCCCTGTCCTGTCCCATCTGCGTATCTTCAGCTACTACTTGTCCTGCTCTTTGGAGCAGGAGCTCTGGCTCTGTACCCTTTCAACACAAAGGTATCCTCCTGACTGCTGGGCTTCTCTGTGTTGTTACTATTACTTCTATTAATAACTTTTATGTGCACATAATTACAATAATAAGTAGGAATTCCACAACACACTGTGTTGTATGGAGTCCTCAAGCCCCATATTATGTAGGATACAGCTTTGCAGAGCTCTCCACACCCAAACCCCTCAAGTGATCACTTCTGTTTGGTAGTGCACCATTAAAAAGCATTTCCTTCATTGTCCATTGTCAGAAGAAAGGATGGGAAAATAGGCCATTGCTTGGAGCCGTCCATTTTAAACAGGGCCCAACTAACCCAAAGGAAGCTGCCTGAAGTTTCAGAAAGGGATGGGTGGGTTGCACTTTGTGGGCAGGGACTCAAAAATCCCTGGAGAAATTACTGCATGTTTTCTGCTAGGGGAAATCTAACAATCACATGAACACAAAGGCTACCAGTTACAGGCGTTTTCCACTTCCTCTATTGGTTTTCACAAGAGCTCAATGAGTTCTCCATCGGTCCTCAGAAGTCCCTGCTTTGGCTTGGGACTCTGCACTGGGATTTCCTATCAGCTCTGAAGGCTCTTGCTTGCCTATTGTCAATATTGCTTTTAGCACATGAAGCTTTATATAACCCCAGACAAAACATGTTGTTAAAACCACAGTCTGCTAAAGCACCCAGATCCCTAATTTAATAATAAAAGAGCTCCAGGAAGTCTAAAAGCTGAAAGACCAGGTCCTATATTAGGGACGTCAAATAGCTGTACCTCTATCTAAGCCCAATAATGAAGAAAAATGAAGCACCTCATGTAGGAAAGCAGCCAGCTGTGATATGGATGTGTCAAGTATTAGTGAATCACACGGAAGTTTGCATGTATGGTTGATTGCTGGGATTATTAAAAATATGGACCTTTGCTTTTAAATTAAATTTGTCCTGCTTCAGTTTCCCACATTTTCTTTTTCTGTGTTTTTCTCTAGAAGATTAAATAGCCATTTAGCATTTTGTGCCTTCTCAACACGATGATTACATTACATATTATTGTAGTCATCATTATCCTATTATGAAATTCATACAAGTGTGATAATTAGTCTAAAAAACCACATTATATACTCAAGTTACTTAAACCTAAAAGAAACCCATAAAGCTGGGCAATGGCAGTGTATAACTGAAGTACTCCGAATACCCAAATTAATTGTTCTATCACTGCAACGAATTCCTGGTGCTTCAGGAAAAAAGTAATCTTCAGGGACCTTATTCATGCAGATAAATAGTTTCAGTTGACCACTATCTGCAGTGAGACAGTCCAGAGCACGTCGCTCCTTTTGGTATGAAATCGTGCAGTCTTCGGCACTACAGTCCGTTCTAAATATATTGCTCAAGTCAGATGTATAATGAGACATTTCATTACTTCCTTCCTTCTCAGCCCATTAGAGCAAAGTGAGTCAAGATTTGCTGTCCCCGGTATGAGCAAAGGTTAATTCTTTGCTCTCTGCCAGGATCACCAGGACAACTGAAATATCCCTTTGTTGTCCCTGTGCACATTAGAGCATTGCAGCCCACTTGATGGTCATGACACTCCTTGATGACAGGACAGGCTTGTGAGATATCTGCTGTATCATCCTTCTAGTGACTCGTGGCATTTAATGATTTATATTGGATACAGTTGCACTGGGATGCCCCAGCCGGCTTTGGAGCCCCGTAGTGCTCAGTGCCGTACAAATTGATTAAGCTTTGCCACGCAAAGACAGAGCACAGGATATAGAAAAAAAGATGATAGGACTCTTCGGAGGTCCTGCAAGCCTTTCCTAATCTCTAAAACAGTTTAATCCAAACCTAGGGGTAGCTTGCATTTACTGATGCTTGCTCAAATATCAAGAGTTCAAGCTTTCCTCATTCCCTTCAAAATTTGTATGTCCAGCCTAAACACCGGTCTGCATTCTGGCAAATGGTTGTTGGATGATTCTGTTGCTCAACGTCTGTCAGCTCTTATCTTGAAGTCCAAAAAGCCATTCCATTTTGCGTAATGTAACGACACATTGATTGCAGCAAGGTCTTTCCACAAAGAGTAGTGTTCATCTCACTTCACTGCAAGTGTCAGCAATACCTGCTCCTGAGCTAGTCTTCAAGGCTGCCATTAGTCAATAGAGAGAATAAGCATCTCTAGTCTGAGATGTTTAGATACTTTCTTCTGAGCCGTTTTAGATATTTATCTAACTGTTCTCTAGGGTACCCATTTCTCTCCAGTTCCCAGATGCGACAGTAAAATCTGCCCCAGGCTTTCTTGAAGATTTTAAACTTATCTCGATGTTGAACAGGAACAGTTCTGAAACCTTGGAAACTACCATGAGGGTGGAAACCATCTTCCACCCAACACCAAACCCACCAGCAAACCACAATATAGATGGGAATAAAAGTCAGGAAAACAAGAATTAACAATAAACGTACCATGATCACTTTCTATATACTTTAAAAGATAATCACTCAGGTGCTGTCCTTTAAAGAAATAATCATTCCATCACTCTAATCAAAGTATCTCAGCAGCATTTTCTTTCCTAGATGTCCCAACCATCATATTTTACTCATCCCAGCCAGCAGAAGGAGATAAATGGGAATAAAACTTCCAGCTCTAGCCAGACAAAAGGAAATGAAACTGAAAAACCCACTGAAATTAAGTGACTGCTGTTAGATATAGAGGTTGATGTTAAATATAAGGAAATACAGATCACACTCATTAATCGGGAGAACATAAAGATGTGGTACACAGCTCCCTCCCTGTCTCTTTCTCTCCCTCTCTGTGTAAAAAAAAGTGTATACCAGTGAGCATGTGAGTGAGGTGTATTCAGCAGTGAAATGTTCCAACGTCCTTTCTTGCTTTTATAGTATGAACTGGATCATGACAGAGTAACTAAAAAGCAATCCTCAGTGGAGATGCCAAGATACTAAAATAAATTCTTGTTGTGTCCAGAAAGGATGCTATTAGCTGTAGAGACTGGAGTCCTATATACAGTTTTCCATCTCAAGACATCCTCAGAAAGATGGTCCAGATTCACCCCACTCAGACCCTGAAACAGAGAGAGGCTAGCTGTCCTCGGCTACTTCTACAGCCCAGAAGGAGAAGCTGATACCTCCAGAAAGCAATACTCATCACAGACAGATGGTATGTGCCCTGTGCCATCTGATGTGTTGATGTTGGGCCACGGTGCGGTGCTATTGTGTGTTATCTTGAAAGAACATCAGAGATGATGCAAAGCCAGGAGAGACAAAAGCAAGGTGGTCATTACAGTGTCCTTCATTTTATCAGCATAACCTCTGCACCAGGACTGAGGCCTGGGGAATGATCCCCACCTTCCCGGGGTTCAGTTGTTTGGCTAGTGCATGAAAATCCCCCTCTGGGAGCCCCAATGTGAGGCAGTAGGACCCACACAGCACAGTTTGGGGGTTATTCCAGGGGTAGTTGTCCTTCAGGATGCATGACCCTGCCCAGATTTCTTCTGCACCTTGACAAGGAGCCCTTGTGCCACAGCTGCATCGCTGGGATGTTGCTGAACAGCAGCTCCATGTGGTAGGGCTCTCCTATATTTATTTGCAGAGTATCTCAGTACCTCTTAGCTTGAAAGGACATTAGGAAAAAATTCTTTACTGAAAGAGTCGTCAGGCCTTGGAACAGGCTGCCCAGGGAAGTGGTGGAGTCCCCATCCCTGGAAGTATTTAAACGATGTGTAGATAAGGTGCTCAGGGACATGGTTTAGTGGGCATGGGGGTGTTGGGTTGACGGTTGGACTCGATGCCCTTAGAGGTCTTTTCCAACTTAGTGATTCTATGATTCTATGATTCTATGAAAGGCACCTTAGCTGAAAGTCAGAGAAGCACCTACTCAACTTAGACTCCAGATCACTGTGTATAGCGACACAGGCTCCTAGATTAGTGATTGAGGCTCTTAGAACAGTTTACTTTAGGAAAAAAAAAAAGAAATTTCTTTTACTTCCACACCCCTGATGACCAAAAAAGTGTTTTCTTCATCTTGAAATTACACTTCCCAGCAGCTCTGTGAGCACCCCCACCCAAGTGTCCCTTGCATCCACTTTCCCCTCCATGACAGGAAAGCGCTTAGAAAATATTTCCCAGGTTCCTTCCTGGCCAGAGGTCATCTCCGTGTTTCGGACCAGCAGGAATCACCGTGTTCTCTGACACAACAAACGGAGAAGGAAGATCTGCCCTGCCCATCCAGCACAGCGCTTTCAGGCTTGTGTTTTTTAGCTGCAACTCCACCCCGTGCTGGTGGAGAAGGGTTCGGTTCCCACTGATCGCAGGAAAGGGAGGTCACGGGGTTTGCTTGATTAAATCACCACAAGCCAAAAGGTTCTCTCTCTCACTTACTGAGAAATGCTCACAGGCTGTTTAATTTGTTCCAAAAAGAAAAGCAAAACAAAAAACAAACCCTGAGCCCATCAACCAACAGCACACACAGAAAAGCAGGTGTGTCTTGAGCTCTTGGGAAAACAAAGGGCAGAGACTGAGGCAGGAGTTGACACTTGGATGGGAAGTTTCCTTCCCAGCACAGGAGGACAAGTTTGGAAAAGACTTGGACACGACCAGCACTTGTTGTCCTACAGGTATGGATGATATACGTGAAATGTAGCATCGGTCTCCTTGTGCGGTTTAACAGTTTGGGGCAGGTGAAGGCGGCTTGAAGGAATTTTCAGGGCCAGATTCTGACATTGCGGTGTAAGCTTTGCATGACCGGTAAACTTGCTGCAGTTTTCTTCTGGGAGAACTGCGATCGGTGCATGTTTCATTTTGTGGTGATTAGTTGACAGTTTTCTGTAGGATGCTTTTGGCTTTTCAGGGTACGAATTAAGCCATTCAAGCTTCTGACAAAGTGCTACTGTCTGTTAGCTTGGCTAGTGAACTACAATATGATTAATCTAGTTTAAGGTCAGGGCTGCAGAGGTAAAGAGGGATGTGCACGGAAATACTGTGCTAATCTGGACTGCATTTATTACCTCCTAAGGCATGCTACAGAGTTTCAGAAAAAAACAGATCAACTGCAATAGCATTTGGATTTTTTTCACTTTTTTTATGCTTACAGTGGCTGGGGTTTGCGATGCAGATAGCAGGCACTGTATTTTGTTAGCCGTATAAAATGGTGGGTTTATTTCTTTTAAGAGCAATCTCTTGTGTCCCCCTTTATTTTCCCATTAGGTGACGCTTGCTGACAGGGGAGAGGGACTTGGGGCACCCACGGCCACAGGCTGAGACACTGCTGTGTACTGTCTTTGAGTGTCACGTTTATCTTGTTTCCATTCTTTTCTATCTGTGTTTTGAGCTGCTTAAATGAAAGCCAGTTTTATGGTGTTACGTTGGAGTGCTGGAGAGCTGTTGCCAGTGCTCAGTGTCGGGGGGGATGCAGGGATGCTTTCTTATGCTTTCACTTCCATTGATGTCTATAACCCCAAAAGTCCAGCTCCATCCAAACATCTCTGGTGCGGCAGTATCCACTGGTCGCTTAAATGATCATGATTCAGAAAAAACACGGCTGTGGTGTGACCTTGTACAACCTTGTTTCTCTCTCCCCATCAGTGGGAAAGTGATGCTCACCTACATGCGTTAGGAGCTTCCAGATTTGGGGGAGAAAGGCGTAATTGTTTGAATGCTGTAACTCTCGCTTTCAGTGACAGTTTTATGGGAGGCAATGAGCTCGTAACAGGCAAGGGAATAGCAAGGGAAAGGACATTGGGAATTTGAAAGCCTGAGGCTTCATTTCTCCTTGCTCCATCACTTGCTGTTGCATGGTGAAAATGGCATTTCTCAACCCATAGATCTTCCTCTCACCCAGAAAATTCATCATCTGTTTCTGTCACTTAATCTGTCTTGCGATGTCTGGCAACATTGCAGAACAAAGTGATGCATAAGGAAATTTAGGGGCAAATCTTTAGCATTTGGGTAGCAGTGACACTTGATTGAATTCGGTAATGGCTGGGCCAGCTCAGCAGGAACCCGTTGTGAGTGTTTGGCATTTGTCATTATTTAACTTCCCCAGATTCCTCTGAGTTTGCCTCCGGTGATCCAGGTTTAAAAAACAAACAAACAGAACATGCGTAGGCTCTGGGAAGATATCTTTGTCCTAATCTCCTTGATTATTTTTATTTTTTTAACACCTCTTAGACAGGCTTAATAAAGCAGTTTTCCAAAGTCTGAATTGGAAACCTGGGAAATTCCTCAAACTAGGCAGAGCTTCCTCTCATTGTTAAAACACAAAAGACCAGCACAGCCTTTACTAGAGTTCCTTTTTTAACCCATTCATCTTGATCAAGAAAGCCTCCCTGCTGCTGCCACCGTTCATGGCTGTGATTCACAGTTTTCCAGAAGAAACAAGAGCTTACAGTAGGCAAGCATGGATGTGAATCGCATCATCCACGAGGGCATCATTAGTTTTGGGGCTATATTTGCACATTGTAACTGAAATGCACTTGCACTTGAAACTGAAATGATTTGCTGCTGGAATTAATCTCAGCCTTGCGTAAGAATCATGGCTTTTTAAGACCAAATGGGATGAATCTCCAGTAAACCCAAACTTCTTTCAGAAAACCATTTTCCATTTTTCCATTAAACAGTCTCTTAGGATTGTCATCTCTAAGAGGGGTCCATCTGCAATTGTGAGCTGATTCACTGAGCTGCATGGTTATGCAGAGTTTATTTCTCAAATGATCTCGCAGGTTGCTCATGGGCATGCCTATGGGCAGTTACCAGCCATCAATCTGATCCAGTACCTGCTGTGTGTGGTAATGAAGCAGCAGCTTGTCCCCCTTATCTGTGCTGTGTCCTTATGCATCCTTATGTATCCTGCATATGGACTGAGCCAGCACTGGGTGAGGGCAGAAACGGGAGGGCTGTGATGGTGGCCCTACCGTGGGCTGGAGGGGTCGTATTAGGAAAGTGGGTGAGATGGAAGGCACAAGATGGGTGTGCAGGAACAGGGAGCATGGGAAAGAGCTTGCAAAAGATTATTTGCAAATGGCTTGTTTCTCTCTGATGAAGGAATGATCCACTGCACGTTTTTTGCAGGAAAGAGCAGTTCCTGCATAGCAGCTAACTCACTGTGGCAGGTTGTCGACTAATTACAGTACTATATTTGCACATTATAATGCTGCACCGGTAGACTTTGTTAAGGAATTTTTTACTATATTTGCAGCCTATTCTGAGGGCTTGTCTGCTTATGGTGGTGGCCTGCAAGAGAGGTTTCACTCTGACAACCATCCTATGACATGGCATGGGTGTTGTAACCTTAATCCAGCATTTCTGCACCCAGCCCATATCTTCTCTCCAAACTTCAGTTAATTCCTGTGGAAGCCTGTAATGAATTCTGCCCCAAAGCCCTCCCCTCTCCATCAAAACTCCCATCTAAGCAAGCCAAACAAGACGGGAGTACTGGGTCTGGCTCCGATGGAGTTAACTTTCTTTATAACAACCCATAAGGAGCTGTGTTTTGGATTTGTGTCTAAAATAGTGTTGATAGCACACCAATGTTTTGGCTATTGCTGAGCAGTGCTTGTACAGCATCAAGGCTTTCTTTTCTTCCCACTCTGCCTCTGCAGTGAGTGGGCTGGGGGTTGGGAAGTGCTACAGCTCAGAAAGCTGACCCGAATTCAAAAAAGGGATGTTTCAAACCATATAACATCATGTTCAACAATAAAAAACAGGGGTAGGGGTCAGGGTTGACTTCCAAGGTGGCCATTGCTTGGAGACTTGCAGGGCATCCGTCTGCTTGTGGGAGGTGGTGAGTGATCACCTTTGCATCACTTGTTTTTTCTTTCCTCTTTTTTTCCCTTATTAACCTGTATTTATCTCAACCCACTAGTTTTCTCACTTTTTCTCTTCCTATTCTCTCCCCCATCCCGCTCACAGGTGGGGAGTAAGTGAGTGGCTGTATGGGTGCTTACTGCAGGCCAGGGTCGACCCACCACAATAAGATAGGATACTTAGCCCACCTTTTTAGATACCTTCTAATGGACCACTTTTGAACAAATAGAAGGTTTTTCCCAGTCCAGAAAAAAACCTTTAGCTCCCCTGTGTCATCTCAATTTACACAAAGTAATATTTGTTTTAGGAAGAACTCAAAGGTCACCTAAAATGGACCCCTCCTGGCATTGAAATCCTTCCTTCTGGCTGAAAGGGGAAGGTCTCCTTTGCCTTCTAGGTATTTCTACAGCTCTCACTTTATCTGGCTGTTAGCGTACTCACGGATGGGTTATTCCTGCCTCAGTGTCTCTCTAAACACCCTGTGAAGTAGGGACAGATAATACCATCCTTTTTTGGCAGCAGAGAACTGAAGTACAGGGATAGTGAGGGTCTGCTTATACGGTTGGCTGCTGTCAACCCAGGCTTCGCTTAAACCCACCTCAACAGGAGAGAAAATGCTGTGACGGGCCAGGTTTGAGGATGCCTGTGAGTAGCAGAGCTGTATGTATTCCCCATTTGAATCTTAATGCGAAACATTAATTTCCAAATGCCTTCCCCAAAAACATAATAGACCTGTGATCTAGTATGTAATTTACTGTCCTCGGAAATTCCTCAAAACAGCAGAGCTTCCCCCAATTGTTCATGCGCAGAGGAAAAGCTCTACTAGAGTTCCTGCTTCGGCTCACTCCTGTGACCACAGGCTTGGCCCTCGACAACCATCAGGTTGAGCGTGTAAAAACCATCTTCATTCCAAAGCTGTCCCTACGTGCCTTACAACAGGCTGTCCACAGCACGCCCCTTGCTCCTGAAATTGCTTTACAATTCCTTCTTGAGGGATAAATTCTTTGAATTCCTGTATGGGGTCCCTAAAATCTGGGTTGACCGATCCTATGACTGAGATCCTGGATGAGCCTGTGCATGCCTCAGGTCTCTCTGGCTGTAAAACAGGACTGATGGCACTTCCTTCCTTCCTTTCACTATCCATCCTGTTTCAAGCCTTTGGCTTAAAAAGTCCAATTGCTATTCATAGCTACTGGCCCTTATCTCAGTAAGGACACACAAGATGTTAGTATCATAGAATCATAGAATGGTTTGGGTTGGAAGGGACCTTAAAGATCATCTAGTTCCAACCCCCCCACCATGGGCAGGGACACCTTCCACTAGATCAGGTTGCTCAAAGCCCCATCCAACTTGGCTTGGAACACTTCCAGGGATGGGGCATCCACAACTTCTCCGGGCAACCTGTTCCAGTGTTTTACCACCCTCACACTAAAAAATTTCTTCCTAATATCTAATCTAAATCTACCATTTTTCAGTTTAAAATTATTACCCCTCATCCTTTTGCTACACTTCCTGATAAAGGCCCCTTCCCATCTTTCCTGTAGGCGCCCTTTAAGTATTGGGAGGCTGCAATAAGGTGTCCCCAGAGCCTTCTCTTCTCTAGCCTAAACAACCCCAACTCTCTCAGCCTGTCCTCACAGGGGAGGTGTTCTATGCTATTAATGCAAATCTGTCTCAAAAGCTGCCCGCTCTTTTCCTAAATGCCTTATTTCTGGCCAGCCTTGCAATAGTGGCTTCAGCACTGTTTCAGCATCATAGTACCAAACTTGGTGAAGACCTAATCCATCTGACAGCAGTTAAGAGAGGCTTCCCTTGTCCCTAATGTAAGTGCAGATGCTTTTGAGGGTGTTGAAGCAGAGGAGATGCCTGCTGAAGTAAGGCTTAGATTTCCTGTACAGTCAGCACAGAGAAACACAGGTGCCTCTGAAGATTTGCCATGGGAGATGCCACCAAAATTAGGCACCAACCTTGCCTCATTCAAGGCAGAGAAGCTAAAGAATATTCCTAACATTGAAACGTGCATTTTACCTTAGGGCATGCTAGGATTGAGAGAAACACATGCAACAGCAACAGTACAAGTGTGAGAGACTGGAGTTGTTCCCTAACCCCGAGGCCCTCTGTCAGGGCACAGCTTACCTCCATAGGCCTGAACTCTCCATTTCCCTCTAAAACAAGGCAGCCTAGGCTGCGCGGCTGACCCATACTGTCCATTAAATCATTTCTGTGAATCTTGGCATTGTCTGAGACAGAGAACAGGCTAACTATTGACTAGGGCTCCACGAAAGAGACCTCAACAGGTCATCTATTCTCTACATCTCATGGCAGATGTTTGTTTAAGCCCTCTGAAGGCACCCCGGGGCCTGAGAAATGCTACTTCTCTACCCATCTCAGTGTTGGATCTCATGAGCAAACCTGCTGGTCAGGCGCCAGTTGTCTTTGCATTGCCGTGCTTTTATGCCATGTGATCCCAACATGCACCATAGGGGTTCACAAGGCTGGACCATCCCTGATCTAAATCTGAAGTGTGATGTCATTTTGAACCAGGCCAAGCATCTGTCTGAAGTCTAATATTCCTTAAAGTCTTCTGAACATTAGTAAAACAAACTAGTCCCATCCGTGTTGATGATATTCTGTCTTGATCTCACACTTAATGCCAATGATGAAGATGAAAGAGTCCTGATGATTTTTAAAACATTATGGACAAGTGTAGCCTTCAAAGAAGTTAGATACTAGCAGTGTTTAGCATTTCTGAGTTATCCTGTGCTCTGTGTGCTGGTTTTGGCTGGGATAGAGTTAATTTTCTTTGTAGTAGCTAGTATGGGGCTATGTTTTGGATTTGTGCTGAAAACACTGTTGATAATACAGAGATGCTTTAGTTACTGCTGAGCAGTGCTTACACAGAGTCAAGGCCTCTTCTGCTTCTCACCCCACCCCACCAGCGAGGAGGCTGGGGGGTACAAGGAGTTGGGAGGGGACACAGCTGGGACAGCTGACCCCAACTGACCAAAGGGATATCCCATACCATATGATGTCATACTCAGCAACAAAAGCTGGGCAAAGAAGAAGGAAGCGGGGGATGTTTGGAGTGATGGCATTTGTCTTCCCAAGTCACTGTTACACATGATGGAGCCCTGCTTTCCTGGGGATGGCTGAACCCCTGCCTGCCGATGGGAAGGAGTGAATGAATTCCTTGTTTTGCTTTGCTTGCGTGTGCGGCTTTTGCTTTTCCTATTAAACTGTCTTTATCTCAACCCACAAGTTTTCTCACTTTTACTCCTCCGATTCTCTCCCCCATCCTGCTGGAGGGGAGTGAGCAAGCGGCTGTGTGGGGCTTAGTTGCCAGCTGGGGTTAAACCATGACACTCTGGAAGACAGACTAGTAGAAAAATAGTAAGGCTGGAAGTGAGATGAGTGGAACAAAATATAAACAATTATTTTTTCTCTCAGGCTTGATCATTACAGAGGGGAATTACGACATATGGACAACAGAGACCTGCCTTCACTGATCTAGGGGATTTCCCTCTATTTATATGATTCTTTGTGCAAAAGGTGGATGCTGTTTTGTACTTCTACATTTTTGTTGTTAGGTGTGACAGGCCAGGCCCTCAGACAGGAAACTCCTGCTGTCCAGAGTGGGATTATACAAACTCCAAATGGCTGACACCTACACAACTTGCAGTAGCTTCCTATACAGCCAGCTGTGCTTGCAGCAATAACAGGAAAAAAATCAAGAGGTTAATAAAATGAAATGAGCAGGAAGCATGCAGTCATCAGACTTTCTAGTAGTTTGGTCTATAGAAGTAACCCATGGCTGGCCTGACTTAGGGACCTAATCCAAAAGTCATTGAAGCCCATGGAAATTCCACTTCAACGGATGTTGTTAGACTTCACTCTTCACTATATTGATATGGGAGTGAGTCCATGGAGAGTTCCACCTTATCTGCACCCACACACTGCTGAACTCCAAATGTCTTGTTTCGTTGATGCTAGCTGTGAGATAGGCCTGCCACTAATAACTGCAGATGCTCCAAAATACTGAGGAGGGGGAAGGGAAAGTTTGTGGCTCCATCCCTTCTCCCATCCCAGCCATCAGAGTTGAGTGAATGCATGCTTGTGTGTGCTTTTCCACAGCCTTTCAAAACATTGGTACTCAGCTACGTGCCAAGTTCTGGAATAGCAGAGTGGAACTCATTGTTTCACATTTTCTTTTTTTTTTTCTTTGTTCCTTCTACAAAAGTCCAACATAAATGTCAAGTAGGAGCCTTTAGCTGGCGTTGAGCAAAACCTCCTGAACAGAGGTGAGGAAGAAATGCCAGGAAGAGGGCAAGAATTGGGCAAGGCTTTCTTTTTCCAGTAAAGTGCTGATTTAAATGCCTTTTTCACTTTGGTTTCAAGCTACCACTATTTTCAGCCTGGCATATTATTGTGCCACATGGCATGGGGAGCATTCATCCCTTCACTTATGAGTGCCATAACATCTGTTTGCACACAACTAATTCAAAAAAATTAAAATTGCCCCCACAGTCCCCTGAAAATGAAACCTCTGTTCAAGTCCTACAGATCCCTTAGTGTACCAGCTAGCTCAGCCCCCTGTGCCATGCTAGGCACAAAGCTGGAATAACACAGTTCCTCAAACATCACAGAGAAAGTATCTCACAGCCTGTTTATTGCCTGTTTGAATCCTTATCACCAAGCAGTTCAATTTGGAGTCCTTGATTAATTTGTGTTTATTTTATTTTTGTTCTCATTCAGATGTGTTATCTAAGGTCAGTGCAACTTCCCCTGTCCCCCCTTTCCCTTTTAGCCAACTCGCCCATGAAATATTGTTGTGCCTGGGTGTGTGTTTCTTAAAGTCATTGTGTGTTTTATGTCTGAAACAAACATTGTCTGATCATCCAAATTATTACGCACTACCCAAAGGTCATGTTTTATGCACAGGGAAAGCTCTTCTGTTGTGGCTAAGGAAGAACAAATTGGACGGTCACTGAAAACAAGGGCTTTATTCACTTTTGTAAAACTCCTCCCTAGGGCCTCTGCTGTAGCCCTCTTTGGATAAGAAGCCACTGGGCTAGAGGATCCTGAGATCCAACCAAGTGCAAATCTGCTTCTGGCATTAAACAACCACTACCCATTAGAGAGGTTGGGGAATGGTCTCTCAGTGTGAACAAGGAGGAAAAGCACAGAGTTAACCGCTTTTGCAATGAGGCTTGACAAACCTCTAAAGCAGAATATAGGAGGCCGACCACACAGCGGGGTCAGAGTCTCGGTGACCCAGGACGTGTCTTACAGCCCCAGGAGAGGGCCAAGAGCTGAGGCTATGGACTAATATTCACCTCACAAAGAACTCTGCTGGTTGAAGACTTGTTGCGGCTACAGAGTTGTTTGTTATCCTCTTCCCGCTGATGCCAAAGGTGTGTCCATCTCTACTTCTGCACAAGAGGGGCCACATTCCCAGTCACAGAATATAGAAAAGTTTCAGCCACAGGCATAAAATACCTCTCTCTGGGATGGCTACGTGAGGGTGGATAATTCTGTGTATTCTAACACAGAAATGCTTGTTTCAACTTACATTTCTGCATTCATAATCCATCACCAAAGAAGCCATTCCAGGGTGGGTGCTTCTTTAGTTCCCCTCATCAGTTATTTAGAGACATTGACGAGATCCCCCTGTGCCTTTCCTTTTCCAGGCTAAACACTCCCAGTTCTCTCAGCCTCTCCTGGTATGACGGATGCTCCAGCCCCTTAATCATCCTTGTGGCCCTTTGCTGGATTCAATGCAGTTATGTCTATGTCTCGCTCGTACTGGGGAGCCTGGGAATTGGACACTGTGCTTCAGATGCATCCAGAACCAGGAAATCTTCTCATCATTAAGTCTGGTATCAAATGAGAAATGTTGTCCCAAAGACTCTAGAAAGAAGACATGGCTGGGCAGGCTAAGCGAGGCTACCAAATATGTCTGTCTGTAAGAGACAAGAGAGTGGAAATCTGGGAGTCGGACAGAAGGATAAGGTGGAATAAGCTAGGTCCCACTGAGTGAACAGGTTACCTGAGCTAGGGAACCCAAGTAACGAGCCAGGGCTGTGAGAGTGTCTATAGAAGCAGTCTGGCCACCAGTCATGAGCTACCAAACCCTGCTGCAAGGGATTATACAGCATGCCAACAATATACTACTTCTGGTTCTGGTACAACCCCGGTGTCTCTGCACCATGCTACACTGGTAAGGCCATAGAAGCCATGAGCTATGTGGCCATCATCTCCCTGACCAGGCCATAGAAGCCATGGCATCATCTCCCTGCCAAAGATGGAGGTACCTACTCTGAAGAAAAGGCCTTTTCAGCAGGCCTTTCCTATCCTAACACAGTGAAATGGTTGTAAGTGCAGGTGAACTTTGTTACCTAGCCCCATGAGAGAGGTAGGCCAGAGGTCTAGCGTTAGTCTGGTGCCTTCCCAGACAGGTCAGCTGTACAGCTAGCCAGCAACCGGGACAGTGCTCATGTCTTGCCAAATGTGGCAGACTGTTTCTTACCTTCCTCCTTCCCTTAGCTTATGCTTAGCCAATAACTATTGCAGTTAATGCTTATTCATGTCAGAATACCCTCACTGATCCAACAGATTGCTGTTCTCCACTGACAAGCAGTAAGTCCAGCTGTGAACTGTTCCGGGAGGGCTAGGACAACGTTCCAGGGCTGGCTGGGACTGTCCAGACTATGTTGAAATGCTCATGGAAAGTTCTGTCGGCTGCTCTCAGAGCATTAGGAGTGCTTGAGAGATGTGATAATTTGGCCATTCAGCTGGGCAGCTTTTTCTATGCTTTCAGTTATCTGGCTGAGTGGTTCCTATTCCAGCTACTGTGCCTTGCAAACATGAGTCGTGAAGTCCTGCAATTTTCTTCTTGCGGGAAGTCCTGCTTGGTCATGGTATGATTTGAGCCTGATCTGCAGATAGCTGGGACTAAATTATTTTCATTTTCCATGTAGACTATTTGAGTATGTAAAAAGGTCATCCCCAATTCATGAGAAGGCTTAGAGAGGAATAGAGGAATTTAAAGTCAATAGGTCAAGAAGGAAAAGTATATACTTAGCAAACAAGGATGGAAAACATGACTTGATGTAGAAGAAGATGTGAATCAGAGCCTTTCTCTGGAAATGTCATTTTGGGGAAACCCTTGACAAGGCTGTAGATACAGTTCACCTCCTCTGTGCTTAAACCCGTGGGAATGTTGTGCTGGAGAGGTCCAGAAAGGAATTCCTGAATTAGTCTAAGATGGATATAGCAAAGTCCAAACACAGCCCTGAGTATACATGTCGGTGGTCTCGCATGTCTCCTCTGAATCTCTTTAAACTCATTCATTGCACAGAAATTGAAGCAGTGTAGAGAAACAGAAAGAGGTAATTGGAAAAGGTCAATAAACAGTCTGTCTGGTGCCCCATTGCCACAAACTCCTCTTCCATGTCAGCAATTTTTTTGCCTGTTCTTAAAAACCTCTACTGAAAGGAACTTTGCAGCTGCCCTGGGTATCCTAATTCAGTGCTTCTAACCTTTACAATTACACATTTTCCATAATCACCAACATATTTACCTTTGCTTCAGATTGCATGATTTCACACCATCCTTCACCCAGCTATTGCTGTGAACATTTATGTCAGTCCTTTACCAGGTGACAGACTGCTATTGTGTCCTTACCTGAGTCTTCTATCCGAATCGAACAACCTTCAACCTGTTCAGAAGGTCGTACTCTGCTCATGTCTTAGCATTCACGTGGCTTTCCTTTGGATGCTCTCCAATGCAGCAACATCCGGACACAGCACTCTAGCCAAGGCATCAACAGCATCAAGTAGAGTACTTTTGTTACCTTCCAGGTCTTAAATTAAAAATACTTGTTAATAAACTTCAGAATAAGATTACCCTTATTTTCAACAATATCATGCTGAGTGGAGTTAAGTAGTAATTTGCTAGGACTCCCTCCAGATTCTTTTCTGCAAGACTGAGGTGGGCAAAACTATATAAAGTCATGTGAGACATATAATAAATGAAGCCCCAGAAATTGCCAGATTCACCCCAAAACCTTTTATCTCAAAGTAATCTGCCTATTAATTCCAATATGCTTGGGATTCACTCTGTCCTTCCATTTCTAAAACACATCTCTCTGAAAGGCTGATCATGCAAAATTCATACTCAAAAATAATAGTAATGGCAAAAGGTCTAAGAACCTGCAGTGTTGCATCCAGCTTCTGAGAGGTTTTGCCACCTATTTCTGAGTTTGGAATACAAGTGGCAATGGGATTTGATTACACAAATTGCTGAGGTTAGATTCTAGAGATGAGACTGAAGTGTTAACAGCCAGGACTGGAATGAAGATGGGTGAGTCAAGAGGGCTGTATCTTGTTAACTTCAATTCCAAGTTGTTTCCACATTTACTTTTGCTTTGGACAGTATCTCTCAGGTTGCACCTTTGTGGGAACATTACCCTGGTCTATTGTATTAATGCCTGATGAAACGTGTTCACGTGCTTTTGTAACAGCACATTTCCAGTGAATTACAGGATCAGTGTAGCTCTGCCTTGTTTTGGATGAGCGCTCCTCGTTCAGAGAAGATATCCTCTAACACACCTTTTGGTTGCTTTCCTGAGCCCATGATGGCTCTCTAAAGGCAGTCTCAGATGTTTAAACTGAAAGTGTTCTGGGGTTGAAACTTTAAAATCCAGGAAGTTCACAGTTTCTGGTGACGTGACAGTACATGATGAATGCATACAGGAAAAAACAGCAGGGTGATCAGGACATCCCCCTGTGCTCACATATCAAGTTGATTACATACCTAATGCTCTGACATTGTGCAATTTTCACATTCTCCTGCAAAGTGAACCAAGATCTCTCATGTCTTAAGCTATAGTTTGATGATACAGTGTCTTGAGCAGAAACCCTCTTTTAAGGAATCCTTTCCCCTTGCTGACATTCTTTCCCATTCCCACACCCCAAGGTGCTGTTGGTTACAATTGTTGAAACCCACAGCAACCAAAAAAAAAAAAAGGAGGGGAGGAGGGTTTAAATCAGATTGGTTTTCCAGTCAAGGACCAGCAACGTGAAAGGTGTGGATCCACCACAGCTAAGTCGGTCTAAGCCAAGCCCGCCGACCTCCTCACCTCATCGTCTGCCCTGGCACTGCTGTTTATCTAAACTTCCAAGGAGACAGCAAAGGGAGCAACACTGGGTGAAAACCACACAGCTGCTTCTGTAGGGATAGACCATGGACTCATGCTGAACTGCCTGCCAGGGCAGAAGGGAAGAGATCTTCCTTCTCCTCACCCTCCTGCCCTTCCTGCCCACCTCTATTCCTTCCCCCTTCCCTGCTTGGGGCCACATATCTGCTCCTCTTCTTGCTCTCACTCACTGGGGTCTTCTCTGAGCTGATTAAACTCGCTTAGATGAAAGCAAGCTAGACACCTTGTTGCTGGTTTAGTTTTCTGCAGGGACAGTGAGTTAAATTGGCTCAGAGAGGGATCTGGAAGGCACCAGCACAAGGCCAGCCATAAAACCTATCTGCAGAGAGAGAGGTAGTTGCATTTAGTGCTGTAGATGTAGCCTCGGTTTTCCGCTTGTTCAGATTCCTGAACCAGCTTGAGTGGGCAATAAACCAGACCGATGCCACTGCAAGAGTGGGGACAAGCTGTAAGGGCAATGAGGGCATCAATCATGCCAATTTATCACCTTAGAACTGAAACAGAATGGCAGGCTGAGGTCTGACTCACCACGTTGTGGGGAGCAGCAGGTGACCAGGTTTGCAGAAAAGGGAACAGGAATAGGCTGCACTGCTGCCAAGGACAATGCACCCTCAAGCTGGCTCATTGAAGAGAAGTTTACAGTCACATACCATGATATGCTTAGCGTCCTTAGTAAATGCTGGCACCTGCAAAGGCTGCAGGGCAAACTTGGCTAAACAGACATTTTGCTTTTTATGACTCAGACCTAGCAAGAGGCAAAATGCTGTGGCATGTTTTAGGGTTGTTAGAAATGGAGCAACTCACCACAAAGAGTTGATAGAGGATTGGAGACCTGGTCCAACCTCACTGTGACATAAAAATGGCCACTACTACTCTAGACAGATAACACCAAGAGCAACTCAAATTATGCTCAATGCTGCCATGACAGCCATCCCTCCCCTGAAACAGCCAATGTCAGCTGGCAACATGGCCCTATTGTAGCTGCTGGACCAACCCTGATGTCACAACCCCTTAATTTGGGAACTAGTGTAGAAGTGGGAAAGGCATGTCACCTTATCCGGCACCTTATTGACTTTTTTGCTTCCATTTTCCTTCTGCGGTGTGAAAATGAGTGGCATTTACAGCTGGACTCAGTTGTCTACCTTGGAGACATATGCCCTTTTGGGATGCCCTGGGGTGTCCCACCTGGCCTTCAGCTGCTGCACGGTGGCTCTGGAGATCCTGGGGCACATCTGCCTACCCCATGAGGCTATTGCCCCCACAGACTTCTTATGAGATGTCAGGATCTCCACAGGGGCTGTTTCCAGTTTCTGGGGGAACGGGAGCTCTTTCCATAGACCTATCTCCTGAATTAATCACTGTTTAAAAAATAATCCCCCACAACATGAGTTTAATCCCTGGCTTTTCCACAGACATTGCCCAAGCTCAGTGAGTCACTGCCTCACACACACTGCTGTGGAAACAAATTCCATTGATAAACCAGCTGTGATCGAACACTAGGGACAAGGGCCCCATTGTTATTGGGACAGATGTCCCCTGTTTGTGCAGTGGGTTCCTGGCTTCAGATTTTGTTCAAGGTAGAAACATACATAACGCATCAGAGTTTCCCCTGGTTTCTGGGAATTTCCTGCTCTTCCCCACCTTCCACAGTAGCTGTCAGAGCCATAGGTCTGCATCTCTGTGTAGCTTCTCCAAGGGCATCAACGCGTGTCCCTAATGCGTCCAGTCCACAGTGAGCACGCTGCCAGCTCGGGTAGGAAAACTTCAGGGTTTTCATCCCTTGTTGTTTAAGTCAAAGCCCATGAATGTTTTGCCATAGCTACGAAACATGATTTCACTGCTTTGAGTCTTCAACGCCCACTTTTGTTAGAACAAAGCAGGTGAGTAACAGCAGCAGAACAAGTTAGTCCACTTGATAAAGTAATCTGCAGATAAGATGCTGAAGGGCTTTGATCAGTGCAGGGGGAAATAATGAGCACTACCTGATGAATGGTATCAGGAAATATCTCCTCTTGAAATGCCTTGTGTGTTTTCAGCAGCGGCATCTCTGGTCAGACTCACACTTGAAAATTGAGTGCAGACTCTAGAGGCAACTTGTTTTCTGGGCAGTAACAACATGTTCAGCTAATTATACGAGTTCCTGTGTCTTGGCTTCCCTTTGAGAGAGATCAAAGCAGCCTGGGCTGTAATAGAAAGTAGAGGATGTTTAAGATGGATCTAAGTTGAAGATGATCTATTTGAATTACCTGAGAAGGTAAGCCATATTATATCTCTGGGTGTCTTCTTTATTTTCTAAAACGTATGGGATAGTAACTATTGTGCTGGGTGGATTTGCAAGAGAGGGTGTAATTATTTTGCAACATTTATGAAAAAGAGAAACTTACAGAAAAAGGAAAAAGGAGGTCATGTGTGTCACCCATGTCCCGGGTTAAAGTGAGAGCTTGCTATTTACCTCTAGGAATCTTCTGCACTTTAGAGTTAACTTTAAATATTTTTCAGCTTGAATGCTGTGGAGAAAAAGAGATCTGGTAGCAAACTTGGGCTTCTTTAGCTATTTGGGGCTTTATAAGTCAAAGATACTTATTGCCTCCCTGGAGACAGTGTGTATGAGAAATGATGAATGTGTTCACATAGCTTTGGTTTCACCAACAGAAAGTACATAGATAATTGAGAAATTGCTTGCTGAAAAATCTACAGCAATTCTTTTTTCAATGACATATTAAATGAACAAGGGGAACCGACACGTTACGTGAGGAAGATGTTAATACTTTTCCCATTTGCAATTTGATATTTGTTTGTTAGTATTCTGGCTTTCTAGATACTGGTTTGTGGTTTTTGAACTTTTGACTAGCCATCAAAGCCTGAGTAGCAGCACGGTTCTCATTTGCATGAGTTGTCCTCTATATGTTTTTTTATGTATACAATTAACAGGGCATTTGGTCTCAGCTATATGGTTGCACAAAGGGTGTATTTGAAAATAAAGACTGATCCACAACATTTGAATATGAATGCAAGTTTGTGAACAGTGCAAATGATACATGCAAAACTGTAGCAGATGCTGTTTAACCTCATCATAAACTTTGCTTAATGACCTATTTTCCTTTCTATTATCTGTTTTATCAACCCATTACCATTGAAATACAAGGTCTTTGTACAGAATAAACTATTGTACCATATGCTGTGAGCATATGCTGCATATACAAAACTATCAGAAATCTTTGTTTTGTTAGTGTTTCTATTATTAGGTCATGTCACTATCTCAAGGACTTGTGTCACAGGTTATAACTTGGCAATGTTTCCCTCTTGATCCATTTTGATCCATCTTGGTCTTGGGATCAGCCAGATCCATGGAAGCCTGGAGGTTGTCACAAATGGATGATGTCTTCAAAATAGCAAAATAGTGTCTTTTGTAGAATGCTGGATGTACTGATAGACATGCCCAAGAAACTGAAGACATTTCCTTTTTCCTACCTTTTTTTTTTCCCCAATTCTTCCAGCCATCCGTCCACTGGATAAAAAAAAGCCTGTAACAGTCTTTTTTTTTAAATGGATTTTGGGGTGGGGTGGGAAGATAGTCTGAATCAGTAAGATGTCTTGCTTTCTGGTTATTCCTATATAGGAGCATAAGAGCAGCCATACTGGGTCAGTTTTCTGGTTTGTTTTTTTCCCTCTGTTGCTAGAGGGATATCTTAAAATTAATTTTCCTTTTTAAATTGCTCCTCAAAGTTCAGTTAACATTTCCTCAGACCCCATTTCAAAGTGGTAATAGTCAGTTCAGAGTCCATCACAGAATACATGATGTCGGGATCATTTCTTTCTACCGTACACTTGTCAGTGCTGAATTTCATGACCCGGTCACTCAGTATCCTGAGATCTCTACGCAGATCTTCACAGGCAGACTTTGCTTTTCTTGGTCTCAATCTTTTAAAGTTTTCCACAGGGTTGTATCACTAATCACTGCCTTTTCCACGTCACTTGAGAACAGAGGGTAAGACACATCTTCCTGTGGAGCTCTGGTGATGACATCTCTCTACTGAAGCAAGTAATTTCTTTCTACTTTTGTCTCCTATCTTTTAACCAGGTCAGTATCCAAGTGAAGTCTCACTGCAGATGAATCTAAGAACCACCTTTGGTGAAAAACCCTGACAAATGCCTGCTGGAAACCCACGTCAGTGACGTCAAGTGCATTGCTTGGCTATAAGCTCATTGTTGTCCTCTATCCATTCACAAGGTGAGGCCACAGATCATGTTCATGTTATAGTTTTCTGTCATGGGCTTTTCTGAGCAGGAAAGTCACAGTGAAACGCCCTGTCTACGTGGGAGCACCAGCTCTGGTGTGCAATGTGGTGGCAGTAGGCAGCCATTGCCAATGTTCATTATCATCTCAGGAGGTGCTGATTTTTCTGCTTTCACCTGGTGATTCACAGACTTTCAAAGCCTGAGTTTGTACGAACAGCCTTTTCAATCCAAAAAGACCATGATTTTATGAAAGCTCATTATTTTAATCAAGCTGATGTTATCCACTCAGGTACTGTTCAGTACTATTCTTAAGAGTCTTTTCTCAGTGCTTTCCTTTCTTAAAATGATTTTCACAATCTGCTTGGGTCCTGCCTTTTCCTGTAGCTCTCTACTAGCTGTTCATTGTGGAGCTAGGGAAGTGCTTTGTTAGGAGTAATCAGAAAGTGCATATTCATAGCAAAATACATATTTTTACGTATTCTTCAGCTCCTTTTCTCTATTCCTACTGGTTGCATAAATGTGTCAGCACCTATTATAAGGGTCCATACATGTTTTGTCTCTCCCTTTATGTTCCGTCATCCAATCTACTGCATGAGTAAATTAGCTTAGGTATTAATCAGCTGGAAAAGGTTGTTTTTTCTGGGTTTTGGTTTCAGACACCACATTATGTTCTGGTGTGTCAGTATTCTTGGGTTCTACGTTATTTACTTGTTAACTTCAGTGTAATTAATGGAGATGTATACTAAAAACTCAAAATCACACAGATTTTTTCCAGGAGATATCACTCTTCATTGTTTCCCTTGTTAGCCAAGCGGTAACAAACCTACAGAAATCTCTAGCTGAGCCCATGATGTTACTACAGCCCTCTCCAGAGTGGGACATGGCCAGCAGCAGAGCTGTCCCTGCTGCAATGGGGCAGGCCCTCACTTACAGCAACATTTCTAACTATTATCTTATGTTCTGGCTGTGCGTTTGCCAAGTACCAC
Source organism: Pelecanoides urinatrix (assembly GCA_013400755.1). Lineage (NCBI taxonomy): Eukaryota > Metazoa > Chordata > Aves > Procellariiformes > Procellariidae > Pelecanoides > Pelecanoides urinatrix. The sequence continues at coordinate 413,600 of VZTQ01011831.1, read as the reverse complement.
TGTGAGGAATATTTGAAGATCCAAAGTCAACTTTTCTCATGGCAGATAAATTTCGAGCAGGTCATTTGTCCCTGTTAGGGACCTGCTTTCTCCAAGCGACTTCTTTCTCCTTCCTTTTTGAGTAGGTACAGCTGACATGAAAAAAAGGAGATATGAGGTAAACAGTCCAGTAGCAGTGGCAGAGTAATAATTATAGACCTTGTTCCGTACTCTGTCTTGGATGGAATGAAGAGGCAGAGTGTGCTGAAGTCTGAACACACTGTTTTTGTAGAGTGTGCTGGTATTTCCTACTATGTGAGTCAGCTGAAAATTCCCTGATCCTTTTGCTTAATTTTCCTCTCAGGCTGTACAGCAAAGTCACTGGACAAAATGCCGTCCCCGATCACTGCAGGACTCCACTGCCTATTTCTGCTGGTCACAGCATGTTGCCAGACATCACAGGACTCAAACTTTGATCCATTCATCCAACACGTAGTGAGTATCCTTTCCCAGCCCCTTTGGTTTTCATTTGATCTCTGCTTGTAGCACCGCTCCTTAGGGGAAGTCAGTGTAAGATCAGGTCGGGAAACTGAACCCAGAGTCTCCCCAGTGTGTAAAAGAGAAGGAGAAATCCAGGAACTGGGCTTCTCCTGCTTCCCAGTCTTAAAGCCTCTCCAGAAGGAACTGAGCAAAACTTCTGGTTTCTCACTTGTGTCAGTCTTCAAGGGATTTAAATTGCTGTCCCTGGAGCTAAGCCTAGGTTACAGTTATGTGGGCACTGTTCCTGGATGGGATACACCCGTGCTATGAGAGAGAGAAACCAAATAAGTCAACAAAACCAGCTCAGGCACCGAGGTGCTTACAGGTAGGTGACGGGTGTCTCATCACTGTCTTGACAGTAGGACATGAGTACACATGACCAAACTGCCACTCCTGAGTGACTTGTGTTTAGGTGTTGCGCTTGGACTCAGACTTTACTTCAGTTTTCCCCCTTTTTCAACAATTCTCGCATACCTCTTTTGCTTCATCAATAGTGAGAACCATGGAAATCTGTTTTGTGTGCTTCATCCTGTGTATGGGTTTGGTAACAGACAGTTTCTGCACAAATAGTCCCTAACTAGAAACGACAAAAGAGGAACAGAGAAACAAAGGGACTGGCCAAATGGAAGTTAATATAGTCTGATAAAGAAAACTAGTCTACAAATATACCAGCTCTTGGTCTATCACAATTATTATTAGACCATAAAATACTTCTTTTGTCTTCTACATTATGAACCCTACCAAGCCAAAACAGATTCTAACATCTATATTCAGCCCCTAGCACCACAGGGACCTTGGTTCTGATGGACTGACCAGAACACAATGCACTTTTTTGAGCAGGTTGAAAAAAGGCAAGGAGAGATGAAGAGGAAGGTGGGAATTCCTTAAGCTGTTTCTGCCACCATCCTCTGTCTTGGCAAACCAAGATACAGCTGGTTCCAGCAGCCCCATCTGCCCTTCAGCAGATGTCTAATAGTAACCAAGTATCTTCTTTATTTTGTTTTTTTCAAACTGTCTCTAGCTCAATACTTAGGCATTTTCATGAAAAGAGTAACACTTTATTTTTTAGCATCGTTGATCCATGATACTAAATGAATCATCACTTAATGGTGTGAAATATGTAAAGTATTTAACGACATATTTCACACCATTAAGTGTTGATCCATGATACTAAATGAATCATCACTTAATGGTGTGAAATATGTAAAGTATTTAACGACATATTTAATGACTCTGTAATTGTTTGGGAGAATTAACAAAGAAAACCACTGAGACTAAACCTGAGGGAAGAAATGGATCACAGTGGGCTTTCTGTAACTTTTGCAGCTAATCTCTAAGGTGAAAGGTAGTACCCTTAGCAGTGCAAAAATGCCAATGCACCTTGGGATCTTCACTGCCAGCGCAGCTGCGGTATGAAGCCCAGCTCTAATCACACACCAGATGGTTCCTTTATGTAAAGAGATGACTTAAGAGTTGCCAAGCTATTCACCCTTTCTGTAAATAAAGATTTCAGTAGGACTCAAGAAACTGGCAAAGCTGTAAATTTCCTGCCTGCGTCTTTGCTTGTTCTTTAGCCTTTCTTGCTAACTGTGGTGCCAATGTATTTTTAGAGCATGATTAAAAAAATAAGATGGTCTGCATCTCACTTGGCTGCACGCTGCGTGAACCCAGTCATACTGAAATTGTGCCACCACTGCCCTGGTCAACTGTGTGCTACTGATGGCCCACAAAATAGCTGACCTGACACCTGAGCTGGAGCCAAGACATCTCAATCCCCTTTCTACTCCTGCTCAGGTTGGCTTTGCTGCTGCAGAAGTGGAAGGTCAGAGTGAAGAGGAAAGCAAAGGGTAATATGAGTCCACTTTCTGGATTCAAAGGCTGAGTGGCCAGGTCTCCCAAGCAGTTTGCAAGGCTGGCCCAGGACTGAGAGCACTGCATCAGCCAATTTGCGGCTCAGACACAGAATTTCTGCTAAAATGAGACAATTGCCTTGCAGAGGTATGCAGAGAGACACCTGCAAACTCAGTACATCCCTCAGCTGGTGTTTAACATTTCCCTGCCTGGAAGATATAAATATTCTGTTTAAAAAGGAAAAGGGGGACAAAGATTGGTGGAGAGAAAAAAATTATCTATGCCGGTATTTTCTTCACTAATTCTTTCATGCCAACAACAGCAGCTAAAGTTTCACTTTGTTTCTTCACAGAGCTTCATTCTTTTCTTTCCACAGGATGACAGTGCACTAGGAGAGGAAAGTTTCCAGTCAGAGATACAAAGGCAAAACAGTACGTACACAAACGTATGGTAACAGAGCAGGTTTCTAGTAAGTTAAGGGTGAAATCGCTATTGGGGACAGCATCTCTTGAGGTACTGAACTGCGACCGTCAAGGGGGAGGTAGTTGTTGTGGTTTAACTCCAGCTGGCAGCTAAGCACCACACAGCCACTCCCTCACTCCCCCCTTATCAGATGGGTAAAAGTGAGAAAACCTGTGGGTTGAGATAAAGACAGTTTAATAGGGAAAGCAAAAGCCGTGAGCACAAGCAAAGCAAAACAAGGAATTCATTCACTACTGCCCATCGGCAGGCAGGTGTTCAGCCATCTCCAGGAGAGCAGGGCTCCATCACGCGTAACCGTGACTTGGGAAGACAAACAACATCCCTCCGAACGTCCCCCCTTCCTTCGTCTTCCCCCAACTTTTATTGCTGAGTGTGATGACATACAGTGTGGATGTCACGATCCAGGTCATATGGTGTGTGATATCATATTGGTCAGTTGGGGTCAGCTGTCCCAGCTGTGTCCCCTTCCAGTTTCTTGCGCCCCCCATCCTACTTGCTGGGGGGACAGAGTGGGAAAAAGAGAAAGTCTTGATGCAGTGTAAGCACTGTTCAGCAATAAATAAAATGTTGTGTTATCAACACTGTTTTCAGCACAAATCCAAAACATAGCCCCATACAAGCTGCTATGAAGAAATTCAACTCCAGCACTGGCCAAAACCAGTACAGTAGTAAAGGCACAAACAAAAGAGGTAGAAATTTTTTTCTGGTCAGAGATTGACATAGATGAGCAGAGCTTCTATGCAAGATGAAATACATGGTGTAGAAAAAACCCCGAGCCTCTTAGCAGGACAGGGTGACAAGGTAATCCTGCATGGCTATGGTTGACAACCCATCCACTTGCTGAGTCAAACGAGAGAAGGGATGAGACAGCTTTTCTCTGTATATATCATGCCATTTATATCAGCTTCCTATTGCTCTGAGACCAAAGAAATCTGGCTTTTGTCAGACAAGCAGCAGATAAAACACGTACAGAATATCTGCTGAGTAGGAAGCAAGATCTCCTAATCAGAATGCCACACTAAGCTACCATTAAATAGCCCACATGCCGAAATGGAAGACGTCAATTTATGATTTACCCTCACACATGTAGTCTCATGCTATTTCTCTTTCAGTGCTTTTTTTTGACCTTCCCCCTCTGGAATACACCATTGACATTGAAGTAAGCCTTATGGATTCATCTTTTCTGGAGCCAATCAAAGAGTATTTCAAAAACCTTAATCTTCCAGTTTCAACAAATATTTCAAATGTAGAAATTACAATTTCAAACATCAACATAACAACAGGTGGGTTGGTTATTTATTTTTATATTTATTTTTATATTCTGGGTGATGTGGTTTTTTACCAGTATTTGATCTCTCCCAGTTTTACCATCCATCATGCTTAGAAATCAGCAAAACTGAACTGTCTCTGCTGCCTACTGAAAGACCCAACAAGACTGAAGCTCTAGCACACAACAGCATGTTTTGTTATCTGCATCCCACCACTCGTCTTTATATAATGTTGGCATTAGGAATAGCCCTGAATGCTTTTCTTTTCCTAAGGAAGGGACAAAGCCAGAGGAAGCCTGAGCCAAAGGATTTTGCTCCAGTTTGACTAACAAGCAGTCTGAGTACTTTCAAGTTTCAGGAAGCTGTGACAGCGGTTATCAGACTGTTTACTTCCCTCCACTTGCATCTGGGACGTAAATCGCTGTCAGAGGCGGTACTCTGACCCTGACGGAGACAGGCTGCGTGAGACACAGTCTTTTCCTGATGTAACTCACTAAACGTATTCTTACAGGGGAAGACAGGTTTTATTACGTGAGTTGTGGTTGTGCAACATCACATCCAAGTAACTAATACAGCAGAGGATATACAAACACACCAAGCATTTACAACAGTAGAGGTGGAGATTTGGTACCTTCTTATCGCTGGCCCATAAAGCAGTGAAAGGAAGCGTTCATCGGTTCTCAAAACAACATGCAAATGGATCTTTCAAAGGCCTTCAGGGTCACATGCAATGTGTGAAAATCACTTTGTTAATACCTTACTTTGCCAATGGCATATTAAGAGCAGAAAAACTTACAGTGAAGTGGGTTTTTTTGTTGTTGTTGTTGTTTTTTTATTAGAGGGAATATTTATCTTTAAAGCACTTTGTGATAATGTCACCTTCTTTCATGCAGCACCTGTCAGGATACAGTCAGAACAACACAGCATCTCACTAGCCACCAGGACTTTGAATGACTATTACATGCTTTTACAATCTTTAAAAGCCTATACATTTGCTTTCAGCCCAGGCAATATAGAAATATCCAATCTGAAAACTATTATAGGACCCTGGCCAATACACCAGATAAATTTTTAGGATCAGGCTTCACATCTCCATTCAATTACTTCAAAGTAATTGATCAGACTTATCCCTGTACCAGTCTGGTTCCCATTTGTGGTTAGTCACTTATAATTAGTGTAGTAAGATTCACAAGGCGTCAGATCATCATATTTGCACCATTCCAGTGAACTCACAAGAAGGGAAAGATTTAGTTGAGATCACTGGCATAAAGATACATCAGGATAAATACATGTCATGCAATACATTATGCCCCGTTTACCATTCTCATGTATTTCTCTGTCTCTCTGACACTAGTCTGTCTGCCCAGTGGTGAGAACAATAGCTGTTGTTCTTGTGAAAAGGGATATGCCTGGCCAAGTGCGGTGTGCAGTGACTTGATAACCTGCCCTCCTGACAACCTAGCACCTGACCTGCCCTGTGGCTACATGAAGGAAACGCCTTTCTACGGGCCTTACTGTGAGCCTCAGACTGAAGGTAAGGAGAAACGGTGCTGAACTTCATCATTGTACAAGTCATGTACTGGTTAGAAGATGGAAATAGTGTTCAAGGTGTGATAAAGCAGCACATCAGGACTGAGCTGGCTGCCACATAGCCTATGAATGTGGAAAGTCTGTAGAGATGGTCTAGAGCTCTTCTCTTTGTGATGAAAGTCCACCTTGACCCAAGTACTTGCAGATATTTCGTGTCATATTGGAGCCCCAGCTCCCCGAATCACTGACATGCTTCTTTGGGACTTTCAGCTTCTGCTAAGCAAAGAAAGTATCATCTTATCAGATTTGCAACAGGAACTTACAAATGTGACCAAAGTGAGCCATAGTGCTCAAGAGAAGAGAAGAGAAGGAACAAAAAACCCCAGCATGTATTTTTGGTTTTATTTCATGACTCTCGTGACAAGGTGCCCATGAGTTTTTTGGAGCCTGACTGATGACTGGACACTTAGGCTTGGCAGCACTGGGTGGAACACTACCTGTTGTCTCTGCAATCCAAGACAAACCCCCACGAGGCTCTGCCNTACTGAAGTCCAGGTACACCATGGACTGGTGTACTGGGCATGCTGAGATGCCCAGAGGCAGCCCTAGAGCTGGAAGCAGTCCAGTGTTGTCAGCATGTTCATTCTAATCAACTCTGCTTAGAGGCAACATTTTTATCACAGGGCAGCCCCATATCAATACTGCTATACTATTTCCAGGACTAGAACTAGTACCTCTTCCATGTGGAAGCCCCACACCCCTTACAAGTCCAGGCCCCTGGGTACAAGGCTCCTCCACTGCACAGTGTCCTTAAATGGACCCAGTATCTAAGTATTTTATGTTCCTTTGTGCCCATTTATGGGCCTTCACCCAGAATATTACCTCCCAAAGTCATTGAGGATATTTCCATTCATTTCAGTGAAACATAGGTGGAGATTCATCCTGTGTAACTTTCACTATGTAAAAGTTAAGTATCTGACCAAAGTTATTCATTCAAACTATAACTGGAGTAGTGTAGTAATTCAACCTTTGTAGTAAAGCTGTCTATCACCTTCTAATGCATCACCTTTTGAAGGTGTCTACAGCTTTGCATCAACTGGAGAGGAAGTCTAGATATCTAGCAGGTGCCAGGCACCTAAATTAGATATAGAAAATTAGGAGAATCCCAACTTTCCTATTATACAGATGAAACTTGGCAAGTTGTAAGATTTTGATTTAGGATTAGGATGGCTTCACCAAGGGCAACTCCTGCCTGACTAATCTAGTGGTCTTATAGGATGGAGTGACTGCATCAGTGGACAAGGCAAGAGCTACAGATGTCATCTACCTAGACTTCTGTAAGGCCTTTGACATGATCCCCCACAACATTCTTGCTGCTAAATTGGCGAGATATGTGTTTGACAGATGGACTGTTAAATGGATAAAGAACTGGTTGGATGGCCACATCCACAGAGTTAAAGTCAATGGCTCAACATCCAAGTGGAAGTCAGTAACAAGTGATGTCCTCAAGGATCTGTACTATTTAATATCTTCATCAATGGCATAGACAGTAGGATTGAGTGCACCCTCAGTAAGTTTGCAGATGACATCAAGATGAGTGGTGCACTTGATTCACTAGAGGGAAGGGACATCATCCAGGACCTTGACCACTCAAGGAGTGGGCCTGTGTGAACCTCATGAAGTTCAACAAGGCCAAGTGCAAGGTCCTGCACCTGGGTCAGGGCAATCCCCAGTATCAATACAGACCTGGGGGGGCGAAGGGATTGAGAGCAGCCCTGTGGAGAAGGACTTGGAGATACTGGTGGATGAAAGATGGACATGAACTGGCAATGTGCACTTGCAATTCAGAAAGCCACCCATATCCTGGGCTGCATAACAAGAAGCGTGGCCAGCAGGTCGAGAGAGGTGATTCTGCCCCTCTACTTCACTCTCGTGAGACCCAGCTCTGGGGAGTATTGTGTCCAGCACTGGAGTCCCCAGCACAAGACAGACATGGACCTGCTCGAGTGAGTCCTGGGGAGGGCCACGAGAATGATCAGATGACTGGAACACCTCTTCTATAAGGAAAGGCTGAGAGAGTTGGGGTTGTTCAGCCTGGAGAAGAGAAGACTCCAGGGAGATCTTTTGGCGGCTTTTCAATACTTAAAGGGGGTTTATAAGAAAGACAGAGAAAGACTTTTTTACCAGAGCCTGTAGTGGCAGGACAAGAGGCAATGGGTTTGAAACTGAAGGAGGGTAGATTTAGATTGAACATAAGGAAGAAATTCTTTACGAATAGGGTGGTGAGACACCCAGGTTGCCCAGAGAATTTGTGGATGCCCCATCACTGGAAATGTTCAAGGTCAGGTTGGAAGTCCCTGCCTATGGCAGGGGGGGTGGACTGGATGATCTTTAAAGGTCCCTTCCAACCCAACCCATCATCTGATTCTAAGATTCTATGATTCTAAGAAAAAGCTAAGAAATCATTTTGTAAGCACTGCTTTTGATTATTTTTACATTTATTTTTGTTTTCCTTACAGACTCATGTGGTATGGGAGAGCCCATTGTAATGAATATGTCAGTCAGACTCGACACAGACTTTCAGGAGGATCTTAGGAATTCTTCTTCTGAATTATACAAAAAATACAAAGCTGACCTTGAAAAAGCGGTAATGACTTTAGTTTTCCATCTCTGAAGGTAGAAACCCTCTAAGAAAGAGTGGGAAAGTGTCTGGGAAATAGGGTGCACTCTCACTGTCTCTGTGGGGAGCTGTGAAGTATGCAGCAGTGGTAGCTACAAAGTGGGCCAAAGCTGACCTCCATTGAAAGACAATGACAATATTCCCATTCAATTTAATACACTGGCCAATAGGGAAGTATTTAGGAATCTTTTGCATCAAAAGCATGAAAAAAAAAATCATATTATTGGTCCCAGCTTAAATCCACATGAGCACACATGGAATGAAACCATCAGCACAGTTTTATCCCATCTCAGTGGGGAGAGCACCAGGCCTGTTCTATCAAATATGCTACAGGCCCTTTTTCACATCAATGTTCAATGGAGAGTTTCCTATTTTAAGCACGCTAGAGTAATATACAGGACTTATGTCATGTGTTATGTTTTTGTTTACAGTTTAATGCTAGCTACAGATGTTTACCAGGCTTTGTATCAGCAACAGTAACTGTTTTCAGGTAAGTAAATAATTTCTTTTTTTCCTGGAAGTCATAAATCTTTCTGTCCAGTCTCAGGGAGACACCGGTCAGCAAAGACTACATTCACTTCAGCCAGAACCCACGCCCAGTATATACATACTGAATATGTATATACTGTATATACAGTAGAGCTGCAAAGGAAAGCCCAACTATTAGCATGGAAGTAAGATTGCAGGTAAAATTCGCTACTGTGCAAAAGTCCAAGAAACATAATCATTCTCCATCTGGATCAAAGCTTTTTGTGGGAAAGACTGAATTCCACCCAAAAGGGGAAAAGGATGCGAGTAAACCTAACATCATTTCCTAGGTCATCAGGAAGATGAATTAGTACATTGACTCTGGATATAACATTGGATCTGGATAAAAGAAACATTACTTAAGTCCACACATATTTAAATGCAGCTGTATTTTAAGTTTTCTAAGGGAAATTTATTAGAAATAGACAGCAGAGGAAGGAGATGTCACATAAAGGTGTTCTTACTTTCGGAAGAGCTGTAGCACAACCTTCTTGTATACCAGAGCAAGTCTTGAGTCACAACAGAAACCTTCACAGGTGAGCCCTGTGAAGCCTCCCTAGCCATGCAGGATGGGTCACCACAACGTAGAAAACCATTAATATGCAAGGGTATTTAATTCTGGTGCTTCTCTCATTCTTGTATCTGTTTAGGCCTGGAAGTGTTTTTGTGAACTACGAAGTAAAAGCAGGAGCAGCAAGCTTTGATCAGGTAGCAAATTCCAACAAAATTGTACCACAATTTCTAGATGCATCGTACCGGCTAAACCAAGCTACCTTCACAACAGAAATAACTAGTAAGTTTAAAGCTCCCTCAGTATTTTCCTTCAACCTTTACTTTAACATTTCTAACCTGAACCAGGTAGCTGCCTTATACTGATGATTATTTGGTACTGGACCTTCAAAAAACATTTCTTTCTCTGGCTGTTTCATTTCATCCTGTGCCACCAAAGCCTAAGACTTACATGAGACGACCATGAACACAGTAACTCCCATGGAAAACCAAATCCTTCCTGCTGCTCCACTGAACCCTAATGCAGTCTTTCCATGGGAGAGAGATTGAATACCCTTAAGTTCACCTCCAGAACTGAGACAGCTTTTAGCATATCAGGCTGCCAGCACTTCCCACTTCTTCAAAAAAACAAAAATCTCTTGCAGTTTACATGAGAACAGGTTCCCCCTGGCTTCCTTGGCACATTTTCCATGTGCTGCTGGACAGTGTGTTACAGTTCAGTTACTTGATCAAGTGCCCCAGGGGTGCTGTACTCTCAGAGCGCTGAGCGCTGGACTGTCTGTCTCAGAGGATGACTTTAACCTGGTTGCTTCTCCTCCCAATTTATCTACTTAGAAAGTAGTGGTGGTGATAATATTTCTGGCTCTCTGCCTAAAACCTTCTGGGATCTTTGGCTGACAAAGATAGTAGAATATGTTGTGGGAAAATTGCATAGCTTGTACGAGAGGCAGTGCCCTGCAGCTGATGGGGAGAGCACGTTAGTTGTGAAGCCCCTAGGATTCCCACAAGATGAAAGACATCATATAGGCGTGAGCTGAAATTACAATAATGCAGAATGTTGTTTTTTGTCTTCCCAGATCAGACAAACTTCACTGTGAGTCCCGTAGACATTTTTAAAGGGGATACAGTAAGACTGATTTGTGAGATAAATTCAACATCTGAGAATGTGACCTGGTATCACTTCGATGAGATCATCTCAACCGGTTTCCGGTATTCAATAGAGAGACGAGTTTCAAGGAGAATCTCAAGGTCGATTCTTAAAATTATCAACATTACGATGAAGGATTCTGGTATGATTTTCTATTGTTAAAAGAGCAGACGTGTGGCTAGTGTGGCTAGTTCTATAAAAAGCAAAGAGGAATGCAGTGGCTGCATTTTCCTAGAGTAAATGTGAAAAATACACTGCCCCTCATAATTTTCCAGTGTTTTTTTTTTTTCTTTAATGAGCTACGTACTGACTGGCATTGCCAGTAAGGTGTGAACTGACTGAAGTGACTATACAGGCCTGGGTGCTCTCAGTGCCAGGCTTCCCTACCATATCACAGGAGACAGCGGTGACTACATAGCTATAAGGTCTTCCCACCCCTTTGGTGTGGTAACTTGAGGCTGTGGTTGAATTTCTCCTTGATGGCCCTTGCCCCCTTTGAAAACATGACCTAACTTATCAGAGCTCAGAGTTACAGTTTTTCATGTGTTCATGTTTAGGGCTTTTTGAAAACCAGGAACAGGTATATTGGTGGCATTTTGCTGGGAGGAGTTATCAGGGGAATTATCATGTATTATCAGAGCTTTGACTCAAGGTCCCACTCAGTTCTTTTTGGACCACGAATTTTACATTCAACTTCAAAAAGGATAGACTGTGACCAGGTATTTGGGCACACGTACACAAGGTAGGAGTCATGGGTCCAAACTTCTTCGGGCTAAGTATACCCTGAACCTTGGTGTCTCCACTTCTATGCAAGTGGCCTACTCACTTGGCTATCCTAATAGGGAAAGAGAACCCACGTACCTAAAGTAGGAAGGATGTTTGGAGCTCTGATTGCCAATTTCAAAAGGAAGCCTGGCTGCATCCAGGGGGCAAGTGCCTGAGAAAGTGGCTGATAAATACTCTGCTCTCTTTGGCAATACCTTCTGAGCAGCATATGTGCCTACACTCAGAGGGCCAGCTCTTGTGGAGTCCACCCTGGGCACCTCTCTCTCACCCATTCTGTGTAGGAACCTTTTGCGCAGTCGGTCTACGTTTTTACCGTGACATATTGCTGCCATATGGACTATGAGCGATATACAGACCCCCAAAACACCAACTCAGCCAGATTTTATTTCAGTCCCAGAGCGCTGGTCTCTTCTCAAGTACTCATCAACACTGAAGCTGCCTAACCTGGATATATTTGGCACCAGAAGTCTGCAGAGAGCATACTGCAGATGACCTGAGTGTACATTTTGATTAGCAAGTAGCAGAGCCACTGCAGAGCAGGGAGATGTGAAAACTGGATGTGGAAGTAGCTCCCAGCTTCTAATTCCAAATGTAGATGAAAAAACAGCAAAACATGTTCTCAATGCTAAGATATTGCCTATGCTTTACAGGTTCCTATAGCTGCGCTTTCACAAAGAGCAATCAGTTTTACACATTGATATACAAGGCCACGAAAACAATAGCAGTCTCTTTGCTGTGCATCACTGCAAACTCAGACGACACCAGTGTTATATGCAATAGTCCTGAAATCCAGACAAACAGTCCTCTGCTGTCCTGTTGTATTGACAGACACTTACCATCACTTACTGGTGACTGGAAAGTAAATGGAGCAATCAATATTACAGGTAAGATTAACCAAAGATTGTCTTTCACCTGCTAGGTTTGTTCGTTCTTCAAAGGTCTCCTCGTAATTGGCTACCCCAAAGGCCAAGTCCTAGGATGAATACAGGGTACGATCCAAAGGGGTGTGTGTGAGAAGGAAATGGATGGACAGCGTGGTACAGACTCTATGTGTGTTGTGCAGGTGCCAGTGGGATTCTGGGCATTTCCATGCCCTGTGCAGACATTGGTGCTTGAAACTGTGCCATCCTGGAGGGAAAGAGCTGCCTGGACCAGCATCATACCTACTTTTTCCAAAAAGCTTATTTCTGCAATGTCTAGTTTTGAGAGCAAGGGTGAATCTCTACTACTATCTCCAGAATCACCCTTGGTGTGTACCACATACCAAGATTTGGCAACCGAGAGAGTTGGCAACCAAGTATAGCACTTTGAAACAGCTGCAGCATGGCTAAATACTACGTGCACAGTTTCCCTCTCCACCTGTAGTTGTGATACATCACATGCCAGTTGAATCAGTGGCATCCCACAAGACTTTACTTACAATATGGATATAAAGAGTTAATAAAGCACCAAGGAAATGCATTACAAAGAGTTACAAAATAACATCAATAGAAACGTTCATAAATGTCTATGAACCATAGTCATAAACAGCCTATTGCCCTCTTCAGATTTTATGGGTGTGGATTAACTGTTTATTGCTAACTGTTTGTTATAAATGAAATTTAGCAGAAAGTAGGACAGCAAAATGAGAGAAAATCTTCAAAGCTCGTGCACAGTCGTTTCCACAGAGGACAGGTACTGGTGTGCAGCAGTGCTTGCAGAGAGAGGGGTGATCCCAGCCTACTGTAATGAGCTGTTTTGCCCTCGATCTCCTGTGGCAGGGCTTTCCCCCAGGAACTCTGCTCTCATGCCAGATGCACTTTCAGCTGCAGCATGGGACAGCTTTAGTGGGGTTTTCCCCTTGTAGCTAAAGCAGCACTCTTCAGATTTAAAGTTGAATGACTGTCAAGCACCTCCAAATGTTTATTCCAAAATAAGATGACATTAAAATCTGCAGTATTTACCCCTGTTTTACTTATCTTACTTGTCCTAAATATCACAGATAATGAGGTTAGGCTGAACCAGAATACTCTTCGGTTTGGCTTATCCTGAGGTATCCAAGCAATGTTGTTTCTCTCAGACTGATGTTGGCAATAGGTGCCCAGCACTGTGCTGAGAGTCATCTTCAGGCCTTTGGAAGACCCTGTGAGTGTTGCCGGAGTAAAAGATGTGAATGGACTTCAGCAACGATGAGTTAGAAGTGCCATGCTGTCAAAGGTTACATACAAACCCACAAGGTCTCCCTTAGCTAGAGTGATTGCTTGTGATTTCCGGAGCCCAGGTACTTTCTGACATCCATAGCCTTTCAAGGAATGTTTATTTCTCTCTAGGAGTCTCCAGTTTCAGTGAAAACTGCACTGAATACAAGCTCAACATCAATGAATCACTATGCCCACCGGAGAAGTCAGGTACAGTGACGACATACACATGTGAGCTGCAGACTGGACACGGTGCCAGGAGCAGTCAAAACATCAGAGTGACATACCTCCGGACAGGTAAGAGTCGGGTAGCATGTAACAGACCATCAGCTCTCTAACGCGTAGGCGGCCTCCATGGCACATGTCATTTACAAGCAAACGACTCTAACAAGTGACTGTCAATAATATGACATTTATCTTGTGTTGTCTCAGCCCACGTAACAATATCTTCAAGCATAAACTCATCAGTTTCCGAGGGATATGCATTCAATCTAACGTGTAAAAGTGATGTGAGCAATTATGACAGTATCAGTTGGAAAATCCAGTCTGGAAATAACACAAAAACAGTGGACTGTGATACGTGCATCAAAAATAGCACATTTCCAGCCATGTCTGTGCTCACAGTGAAGACTGCCACACAGGACTGGAATGGTGAGTGAACCTGGTTTGTACTGGCTACAAAGGCAATGAAATCTCCGTACCAGATCATTTACAGCATCCCTAGCCCTGCAAATCATTGTGAAGTCTGGCCACAGTAAATAAAAAAAAGAGTTAAAAATCATAACTGCTGGAGGACAGCAAGACATGATGCTGCCAACAACACTCTACTTCTTCAGTATTAGGGCTTATGACCATGCAAAAAGAGCATTTCTGTTGACTGAGACTTGTTTTTTATGTCACTTCTTTCAGGCACCTACTTCTGCACGTTCTCCCAGAAGTACTTGGAGAGTTCTGCCAATGTGACAATTGAGGTTATTTCCTTGCCTCTGAAGCAGAACATCCTCATAGACCCCATTGAAGCACCTATACAGTGCAAAGTGCAACAAGCCCTTGAATGCTGCTTGAGTGCCTACACCATGGAAGATTACAATGTTACATTCGTGGTTCAACAAAATGGATTTCAAGTTGGTAAGAAACAATAAACTTGCACAGTCGCACTGTGTGTCACAACCCAGTCCCTGGGGTTTTTGTTTTCAGTTAGGTCCGTGTAATGAATTCATACTTACTGCTATTATGACAACCCACAAGTACTTCTGAGAGTGTAAAAAATGGGGTAATGGACTTTTTTTACTATGGTTGCTATGCCTGGGGAGCATGGCTGAGATTAATAGAAGAGCAACTGAAATCACTGCTGTAGTGATAAATACATAACAGGTAAATTAAATGTGTGGTTTGCCTTGCCAGGCAGTGAGAAGTGAGCATCCTCATCATTGTTCAGATTAGAAATTGCTGAACTCCATTTATTTGCTTTTATCTTCCACTCTGCCACTTTTTTGAACTGAATATCAAGGAAACGTTACTTAAGAGGATGATCTACTAATTAATGAAAAATGTATAATAACACATTAAGAATGCAATTCAAAGAACTATTTTATTTTCTTCAAGGATACAGGTACCATATCTTTAACAGCAGAAAAGCCTAAGCTTCTATGTCTTCAAATTTAGGGCAGTTCTGCAGCTTCCCTGGCATGTTTTTATATACTAGAAGTTTTCAAGTGGGTTACAAAACCGTTAATTGGGAAAAAAGCAAAGAAAAGCCACCTAAACTAACTCATAAAACATGCAGGAATGCAAAAAAAAAAAAAAGGCTGAAGTGTAACGCAGGTGAAGACTGAGGGGTCCTTCGGTTGCTAAGAAAAATGCCAAGATCTTGGAAGCAGTTGCAGTCGGGCACCCTCAGGCACAGGCATACCAAAAAGCAATGGGAGTGTGGAACAGATCCTGAGTTCACAAGAACCATATAAGAACAGCAAAAAAGTATCTTAGCCTAAATGAGATCAGCATACAGAAAGGAAGTTTCTCCACAAAGGAAGTTTTTTTCTCTAAGACCCACAGAAAAGAAAGTTTTGCAGAAGCTTTCTGCTGTCTGCTAGCTGGTTGACCCCAAATCTGTGTTAACCTATCTTAATCCTTCCATACAGGGAAAAAGAAAGGAGAAAATTCATTTTGCTACATGTACAATTACACAGAAACAGAATGCGGCAAAAACAAAAAGCTCACAGCATATTGCAAGTTTACTAACCGCATTGGACAGCAAGTCAACAGTGAAAGTATAAGACTGGAGCTGATAACTGGTAAGAAAAAAGTTACTATTTAAAGCTGTTAAATAGGAAATCCCAGTATCTTTGTTAAATCAGATGGCACAAATTTATTACTGGTGACACTTAACAGGAGCAGTTTTTGTTAGCTAAGAATTTTCATCTCCTTTTTTGACAGGAAATTTTGAAATAAGGAGGAAAATATCAATTTTGCTGTAATTAAAAAAAAAAAAATAGACAAGAGGTTTTATCTTCACTGTATTTGAAGTATGTTCCCAAGCAGTTATAGTTTAGTCATCTTCTGTCTCTACTTCCTCTGGTGCAACCTGCACCTCCAAGCTTCATCTCTTGTGTTGAAATGTGGTCCTGCAGCTCCCAGCTTGCACCAACAATTTAGCAAGGATAAAAGGTTGTTGTGCCTCAGGAAGAAGTCATCTAGCTCAGAAGGTCAGCCTATGGGAGAGCATATCCATTTAAATACAACCACGAGGTGTTGCAGAGACCTGGGCAGACCCAGCTTCCAGTCAGCTCTGCAGGAAATGCTGCGTAATTAGAATTCAACATACTAAATCCAGTTTTAATATTGAGTTCTGACCGGAGTTTGGATATTTCAGCTTCTTATTCTAAATTGGAAAGAAAGAAATGTTGGACATCCTCATAATGCAGAAATTTTGGTTTTTCCACGGTAGTTGTGCCTACTGTTGAATCACTGAATCTGGCCAGATTTTATTCTCTTAGGCAATAAATATGCAGACACTTTATTTACTTTAATCAGTAGATACTTACTGGTATGACTGACCCAATCAAAGCCGATTAGCAAGACTGTTCATCAAAAAGGTGTTGAGGCCTCAATATCAAGGTGTTAATGAATTTCCTGTCAGTGCTACAGCAGCACTGAGTCCCTTAGCAGAATAAACTTTGTGTGAATTGCTGTTCACGTAGTGGTCAATATAATGCCACTCCACCCCTATCTAACCCTGTAATCTAACAGACAAATCCTAAAACATTGAGTATGGGTTTGTTGATCTGATTCAGTACTCAAAAACAAGGGGCTTTATTCCATTTCCTTTTTAATTTCATGTTTCCAAATAATTGGGAATGCAAGACATATACACCCTGAAAGGTCATAATTAATGAAGAGAGCAAGCTGAAATCCTAACTAATTTAAAAATCTCTGAACTTCAGGTCACAGGTTTGATGGGGATAAATTATTCATCTCCCTGCTTCTTAGTTTTCTACCTCTATGTCTTTTTCTCAATACAGATAAAAAAGTTTCCTGTTCAAACAGCCTTGGCATTGGAACAGAAGGGTCCATATTAAGAAAGCCATGCCGTGAGCCAAATAATATAGGTGATTTTACGCGAGGCAATAAAATGTACAAGTGCTCCAACAAATCATGGAAGCTTGAAAGGAATGACTGCCTGTCTGTAGAAGTAAACAACCTGCTGACTAGTGCTGAGGTAACATTTATGAGTTTTCTAGAGGTTGGGGTACAGGTGCGGGTAGGAGAGAGCAAAAATTTTTGTTGGGTGATTTTTTGCTTAACATAGTCTAAAATATATGACGCATTAAAAAATGAAATATTTAATTAAAACTATCTTTTTAAAGGTATAAAGAATGATTGTCTATATCTACACAAGACAGTGAAAGAGGCTAGGTCCCTTTCTCTGGCCCAGAGGGCGTACGGCACTGCATGGCTAACATCCACACACACGAACGCTCTCTCCCCCAGACAAGGTGACCTTATTCCTGGTGTCCAGCAGGAGCAGTTGCTAGCCTGGGCTGTTCCCTGAACCATGCTCAGGCATTGCCTCGGTGAACGCTAGCTGGCACAATCCCAAAGCACGCTAGAGAGAACACTAACAGCGATGCAGTAGAGACAACTCTGGGCCACTGCCCAACCTCAGTCCCAGGCCCTCTTTAGCATGCCCCCTCAGCCACCACACTTCACAGGTAGGTGCTGGGCCTCGGTTTTCAGCCTAGGTATCCTATCATAGTGCTCTTCACTTCTACAAACCACCCAGAGTCACCCTTCTCTCAGTGTGCTTAGACGAGAACAATTATCTTTCTTTCATCAAATACTTACGATGTTTATTTTAGTAAATTAGGCACAGCAAGATCCCAGACAGAGGTACAGCTACTCAGTTGTGTATTTCCTTAACTTGCTAGATTGCTCCCTCATATGGTTTGGGCTCAGGCCAACTATTTTCTCCCCTGAAATTTCCAGGAGCAGTCTACTAGTTAGCACAGATAAGAGACCACTCTCAACAGGCAGTTAGGATACCCTATTCTGGAAGGTCAGAGCATTGAACCCTACCAGCGTGTCTAGAATGACCCTGGGTCTGTTTATTTTGCTAGTATAGGGGTAGCCATTATGAAGGAGGATCAAGCTCCAGGCAAATTGCTTACATGTGATGTACTGTTATCTTCTGTTCCAGTCCTTGGTCAACAGTCCTGAGGCAAAAGCAAACCTACCTAACTACCTTGCAGAGCTTAAGGAAGAGACAGGAAAGCAGCAAAGCATAATAAACAGTTCTGCAAACCTAGGCGCAATCGTTACCATCCTGGATATGATCTCCTCTATCCCAGCAGATGCAAAGGAGGTCACTATTCAAGTAAGGTTTTATTTTAAGTCTTACCTATACTTATCAAGCCCTTTGGCGCCTTTTGTCACAGAGGATGACATTCTCCCTGAAGACATTTCACAGTTAGTTAAGGTCAAGAACAGGAAAGTATTAAGGGAATGAGATGAAGTGACAGCAAAGATGAAATGACAGCAAAGATACAGAAGAGTTTATGAAAAGTCAAAATGATGAAGACAAGGAGCCTATGCATGAAAGAGAGACTGCTGTATGCTTAGCAACTAGAAATCTTCTAGGGACCCATAAATGTCTCTAGCATTCTAAGTTAGAGGAAAGGACAAGGAATGATGGATGAAAAATTGGACATGAGTCAGCATTGTGCACTTGCAGCCTAGAAAGCCAGTTGTATCCTGGGCTGCATAACAAGAAGCACGGCCAGCAGGTCAAGGGAGGTGATTCTCCTGCTCTACTCTGCTTTTGTGAGACCCCACCTGGAGTACTGCATCCAGCTTTGGAGTCCCCAGCACAAGACAGACATGGACCTGTTAGAGCAGTTCCAGAGGAGGCCACGAAAATGGTCAGAGGGCTGAACACTTCTCCTATGAGGAAAGGCTGAGAGAGTTGGGGTTGTTCAGCCTGGAGAAGAGAAGACTTCAGGGAGACCTTATTGCAGCCTTTCAATACTTAAAGGGCGCTTATAAGAAAGACAGAGAAAGACTTTTTTACCAGAGCCTGTAGTGGCAGGACAAGGGGCAATGGTTTTAAACTGAGGGAGGGTAAATTTAGATTGGACATAAGGATGAAATTCTTTAAGATGAGGGTGGTGAGACACTGGAACAGATTACCCAGAGAAATTGTGGATGCCCCATCATTGGAAGTGTTCAAGGTCAGGTTGGAAGTCCTTGCCCATGGCAGGGGGGTTGGGCTGGATGATCTTTAAGGGTTAAAACCATTCTGTGATTCTATGATTTTATGAGTAGGAGCAGAAACAGAAAAAAGTGTTGAAATTAGGATACGGATCAAGCAAGGAAAATCAATTAGATGCTACAGCAAAAAAATGGCAAAACATATCTTAGAAATACTTGGAAACCTTGATTGTGAGGTACAGAGGAAAAGCACTGCTCTTCCAAGCAGAAAAGTGCAAAGACACTTGGTATTTTGTAGTTGGAGAACCCTATGTGAGAGAGAGAGAAAAAAAAAAGATAGCACAAAGGCTGAGAAAGAAGGGAAAGAAGGATAGACAAGAAAAAATACTAAGTAATATGTAGAAAAAAACCACGCAGCTCCACTTTTGGAAACCTTAACTTGAAAATAGAACATGCAGAGGGTTAACAACGGAAGGTTTCACATGGATTGAGCAAAATAAGAAAATGCTGGGCTTTTTCAAAAGGCAATTCTATGACCATGCAGAAATTACTATCAGAAACAACAATGATTTGTATGGGATTTCAGTAACAGCATTATTCTGTTGTTGTTCCAGAATTTCCTCTCCACAGTGGACTTTATTGTTGCTGATTCCACAACTGAAGCTTGGGAAGACCTGAATAAAGAGGATATACTCAAAAGTTCTTTGTTACTGCAGTCAGTAGAAAATTTTTCCCTGCGCCTCCAACCAGTTAATAATACCATTCCTCCTGTCTCTGCAAAAACCCTTCAGCTACAAGGTATGGTTGTCACAGAAAATAGCAGCACAGATTATAATAAGAACTTCCGCAGTAAAGAAAACCTCACAGTTAATGTGCTCATCGGTGAAACTGAAATTCAGACTCTTCAAAATTCAACCATTGTCAGTGTGATGTACTCAACACTTGGACACATTTTACCCCAGAATGAGTCTCAGTATGTGAACGGCTTACTGATAACAACAACTGTGAGCAGCAACAGAAGCCAAAAGTTTGATATTAATATGACCTTTGCAAAGAAAAATTCGTCTCTAAAGATGCCCCAGTGTGTCTTTTGGAACTTCACGCTCGACAAAGATAAAGGGGGCTGGGATACTCATGGTTGCACACCCACAGAGGTAGAAGATGATGTCATTTGCTCCTGCAATCACTTGACATCATTCTCCATTCTGATGTCATCTGATGAAGACTCCCAGGAAATCTTTGAAGATTATATTACCTACATTGGCCTGGCCATTTCAATCCTGAGTTTGGTGGTCTGCATTATAATTGAATCGTTAGTCTGGAAATACGTGACAAACAACACAACCTCCTATATGCGCCATGTCTGTATACTCAACATAGCTACATCGCTCCTGATTGCTGACGTTTGGTTCGTTGTCACTGCCTACATCAATGACCAAAACCAACAGATGAGCAGAGATATCTGTTTTGTGGCCACATTCTTCATCCACTTATTCTACCTGTGTACCTTTTTCTGGATGCTCAGCCTGGGCCTCATTCTTTTCTACAGACTGGTCTTCATCTTACATAACACAAGCAAGACTGCTCAGAAAGCAGTGGCATTCTGTCTGGGATATGGGTGTCCCTTTGTCATTGCGGTCATCACCATCGCTGTCACACTGCCAAAGAACAATTACACCAGAAAGAATGGCTGCTGGCTCAACTGGGAGGACAGCAAAGCTGTCTTGGCCTTCGTCATACCTGCCCTGATCATTGTGGCCATGAATTTGTTCATCACCGCAGTTGTTATAATAAAAATACTCAGGCCAACTATTGGGGATAGGTCAAACAGGCAGGAGAGGAACTCTTTGTTTCAAATTGGCAAAAGTGTGGCCATCTTGACACCACTGTTAGGCCTCACCTGGGGATTTGGCTTTACTACTGTCATCAAAAACAACCATCTAGCTTTTCGCGTCCTTTTCTCTCTGCTCAATTCTTTGCAGGTGAGTTACACATACGTATGGTTTTGTTTCCTCTACGACCATTTAACATGTAGTGACATTCTTGCAGGGAGGGGGAATAAAAACAGCTTGGGAAAGCTCAGGGTTACCTTACACATCCTTATTCCCAAAGGGCTCTTTGGGAAACCCATGCCAGGAATTCAGTGGTATTTCGTATTCTCAGCTGTCTTAACAGATGTGCCTTATAGATAAAGCTGGCATAAAGACAACTTCCAACTTTGCCAGTAGCTTTGGGAACAACTTCATTCCTGAACATCAGGAAAATAGCCCTGTCATGTTCAGGTGGGCAAGCTTCAGCATGTCTGGTCTCATTTACAGAGCCTCTGGAGGCATCATATTATTCTCTTGTGGGTTCAAGTAATGGGGGAGTATAAACAATGTGAAAGTCACCAAGAACAGCTGAGTAGTACCAATAATAAAGAGAAGAACTGACCAAAATACAGATGATAGAGAGTTTTCAGTTACTATGATTTTTACAACAACATATTTAGGTGGCCAGTAGGATCCCAATACAATGAGATTTCTTAAGGTCACAATAGTTATGTATAGTGTGTTTCTTACAAATGGCCTCAAAATTGAATGCTTCAGACCAAATTCACTTGCCTTTTATATTGTGAACCTGCTAGCTTATCTGGGGAGCACAGGCAGCGTGTGTCTTCCATAGACAAAGGTCCATTCTTCCAAATATGTTTAGTGCTAGCAAACTATCTGCGTCACTTTTGTAGATCAGATACACACACAGTTTAAGTAGGCCAGGCCTGGAGAACTCCTACCACATCAGCAGTTCATTATGGGAGATGCAGTTAGAAAAATGCCTTCTATCAAAGAGTTCAGAGTTTAAATAGCAAACGTGGACAATGTTTGAGATAATTATGAGGTACTGCAATTAAAAGGTTGGTGTCATCACACTGCATGTAATTATCTGTCTCCTAGGGATTATTCATTTTGGTGTTTGGGACTCTCTGGGACAAAAAGGTAAGAATTCAAACTATTGAAAACTAGTGAAAATACTGTTGGAATTTCAACACAATTGCTGTATATAGTGATTGATTTTTTTTTTAAACAAATAGATACAAGAAGCCCTGCTGAAGAGGAATTCAATGTCCAAATGGAGTTCGCAGCAAACAAAGGTTAGATCCTTGACCTAAGAATGTATTTCAGAGTTACTGCTGAATAGTATAACATTCTCCAAGTGTCTTTTAAGTCAAATGAGCTTTATATTCTGCATTATTTATCAAAACTAGTCAGAGAAAGAGAAGACACTAACAACATAAATATGAATGTAACCCCTTTTTCAAAGTTCATTATTTCACCTATAATTTGTAAAAAATGAGAAGGAGGTTGGTGGACATTTGCTCTAAATTCCACAAGAATTAAACCACAAAATGTACCTGAAATTTTAAGTTAGAAAAGAGAAAATTTCAGTGGCACCATTATTTATTCACAACCTAAGAGAAAGGCAAAGGGAACTTCTTGGGGAAGATGCCCTTTAGCTTTGAGCAGGAAAGGATGGAGATATTGCGACTTGAACTCATGAGACAAGGAGACAGGTTAGCCTCCACTTTATGCTGAAGAAAATGGGAAAAAGTATGAATTTTTTGTCAAAATCATGCCTATGTGTTGCAAAGACTAAGATTTCAATGAGCAAAAGATAGAACATAAATGAATGTGGTTCTGGAACCAAGTGTCCTGGACACACTCCTAGAACAGGGGAGACTTGAGTTCTATACCCAGCAAATTCCTGCATTTAACCCAAAACACTCAGTGCTTAAAAAAAAAGAAATAATGTTGCAAAGAGGGACTGGATCCTTAAAGAAGATCCTGGAAAACATCTCTTCCATTAGCAGAGACTTCCTCTGGCCCAATGACCCTTGCACTCCTCCCTGCATTGAAGCACAGCTTGAATGAGTGTCTGGAAATGCCTCTGCTCAGGATAGGCATTCACGTTAAAGGGGGAAACCAGTTCCACTGCCACCTTTAAAAAAAAAAAAAAGTTTGCACAGTGTCTCAGGAAAATGACTGCTGAGGAATACAATTAGGACAGAAACACAAGCAGTGTTCCTGCTGAACAGGGATGTCACAGAATCATGGAACAGTTGAGGTTAGAAGGAAAATCCAAAGATCACCAAGTCCAAACCCATTGCTCAAAGCAAGGTAAACTAGAGCAGGTTGCTTAGGACATTGTCCTGTCAGGTTTCCAGTATCTCTAAGGCTGGAGAATCCAATAACTCATTAGACAAAAAGCTGTAGTGTTTTGCCACCCTCAGGATAAAAAACAGCTTTTTCTTATGATTGGAATTTCTTGGATTATGGAATTTCTTCCATTTCAATTTGTGCACCAGAGAATAAGACTCTGAAAAAAAAATACTCAGTGGTTATTTGAAATGGATAAAACAGGGCTCAGCTGCTATAAGCTACTGGGCAGCCATGGAGCTAGACTGTCTTGTGCCAGCCATGTATCTGCTCCCTTCACACCTTCTAATCTTCAGCAGCTCCTGGTTCCTCTCTCCATGCGTCCTTCACTTCCACAGATCTCATGGCACCATAGGCTTTTCATCCAAAATGCCTAAAGGGAGGCAGAGCTATTTAAGCCACAGGAAAATGCTGACATGGGGACAACTGTGCTTAATTAAGTTCCAAAAAGATACAGCCCCATTGGAAAGATGCAGAGCAGATCAAGTACCAAAGAGGTTGGGTGACTGCTGTGCTAGAATGACATAGGACTCTTCAGCCTAGACAACTGGTGGGGAATTTTAAAAGTGATGTATGCTGCTACGAGGCCACGGAGCAAGTGTGCCATCCAGTTTGATAATTAACCTGACCCTAATGAGTAGCAGATTCAAAGCAAGCAAAGGAGATTTAGACATCCTTGCTCCTGGTTGTTGTGCATGTTGGACACTCTCCTAGGTTTTCTTATCGTTTACTTCATTTTGTGTAAGCTTAATAGGCCATGAAGGGCTATTCAACACCAAGGTCTTGCCTCTGCCTCCAGAAGTCCCTGTACCTCTGACAGCCAGAGGTGGAAAGAACATTCCGAACATCAGCTGCTACGAGCTTACTTCACTTTTGTAAAACTCTTCCCTAGGGCCTCTGCTGTAGCCCTCTTTGGATAAGAAGCCACTGGGCTAGAGGATCCTGAGATCCAACCAAGTGCAAATCTGCTTCTGGCATTAAGCAACCACTACCCATTAGAGAGGTTGGGGAACGGTCTCTCAGTGTGAACAAGGAGGAAAAGCATAGAGTTAACCGCTTTTGCAATGAGGCTTGACAAACCTCTAAAGCAGAATATAGGAGGCCGATCACACAGCAGGGTCAGAGTCTCGGTGACCCAGGACGTGTCTTACAGCCCCAGGAGAGGGCCAAGAGCTGAGGCTATGGACTAATATTCACCTCACAAAGAACTCTGCTGGTTGAAGACATGTTGCGGCTACAGAGTTGTTTGTTATCCTCTTCCCGCTGATGCCAAAGGTGTGTCCATCTCTACTTCTGCACAAGAGGGGCCACATTCCCAGTCACAGAATATAGAAAAGTTTCAGCCACAGGCATAAAATACCTCTCTCTGGGATGGCTACGTGAGGGTGGATAACTCCGTGTATTCTAACAAAGAAATGATTGTTTCAACTTACACCTCTGCATTCATAACCCCTTACCGAAGAAGCCATTGAAGGGATTGAAGGCAACACAATCTAACAACTGGCACTTGGGGTAGAAAAATGAAATGGTCATAAATGCTACTGTCACTCTTATATGACAATAGAGCTTAATTTTATATTGGTATCTGAACAGGGTTTATTCAGAAGAGCCTGTAGAGCTATTGCTAAAGAAGTGGGAAGCATACTTAAAAAACAGCATCATTAAGACAGATGGGTACATAGCCTCAAAGGAATTAAGGAGTCCATTAAGGCTGAACTGGCAGCACTGGCTCAAATCACTACAGCTTCCACAGGAATCACAGAATTGCTGAAGTTGGAAAGTACCTCCAGAGATCATCTAGTACCACCCTTCAACTCAGAGCATGGTCAGCTAGAGCCCAGGGCTGTGTCCAGTTGGGTTTTGAGTAGTTCCAAGGATGGAGACTCCACAATCTCTCTGCTCAGCCTTCTCCTGTGTTTGACCACCCTCACAATGAAAAAGTTTCTTCTGAAGTGGGATTTCCTGTATTTCTTGTGTTTGTTCTCAACACCGCTTGTCCTTTCACTGGGCACAAATGAGAAAAGTCTGACTCTTTCTTTGTTCCCACCACTTCTTGTCCTGTCACTGGGCACTGGTGAGAAAAGTCTGACTCTGTCTTTACTCCTTTCCAGTCAGATGGCCCCCAGCATGTCCTAGTGCATGGGGTTGTTCCTCCCCAGGGACAGGAGGACTTTACCTTTCCCTTTGCTGAACTTCATAAGATTCCTGTCATCCCATTTCTCCAGCCTGTTGAGGTTCCTCTGAAGGACAGCAGACTCATCTATCAGCCACTCCTTCCAGTTTTTTATCATCTGCAGACTTGATGAGGGTGCGCTTTTCCCATCATCTATATACTAATGAAAATGTAAAAACAGTACTGGAGCCAGTACTGACCTCTCTGCCTGTCCCCTCCAGCAATGTGCCGAAGGCCTGGGAGGAGGCAGCCTCTGATTAGCCAGGCAGAGCAGCGCTGTAAGTTTTAAGCACTGCAACCATCTGCCACATTCAGATCTTGTGCAGGACGATACAGGAAAGATGCAGTTTCTGCCTCATGTTTCTTCATTTAGGATCCGTGAATCATCCACCGGGATTTTTTTAACTGGTACTCCAAGTATTCCAGCATTTTCTGCAGGAGGATTACTCCTGGGAATCCAGGTCTGGGAACATTTGCTAATGCATTTTTAAAGTGCCATGCCTTCTTTCAGGCTTGAAGATGACATGTGCTCGATGTGGGGCTATTCTGACTGTGGGAAAAACTTTTTTCCAGGAAACTGGAAGGAAGGCAAGAATAACTGATAAAAACTATCATTAAGCATGTCCGTTTCTTCATTCCCTCCTGTACTGACATATCCAGCAGAGTAAAGTAGAGAGAACAAGTTGTTAAGTCTTGGACCCCAATTCTGAATTCCTTTTCAGACAAAGTCTTCTGAGCCAGACACTTCCAACTCTAGTTGACACTGTGGAAGCTGGCCCAGGCAGTGGGAATTGGCATATTTCTTTGGCAGTTCTGCTGATAAGGAATAAATAAAGTAAGATCGACATCTTTGATCAAACTTTTTAGATGTGATTCATTTGTCTTCTTCCTCTACCACCTTATGATATAGGTGACAAATGCACAAATGCACAAAACTGCCTAATTTCCCCCACCATGGTACAACTTAATGAATGGAGAGGGATTGAACAGAACATACTTTTTTTAAACACATCTTTTGGAGGCATCCCATTAAATTCTCAAACCACTCCAGAACCAAAAAAGAAACTTCATTTCAGCAGCAAAAAGTTTCTTCCTTCCCATCCGAACTGTAGAGAGTTGTGTTCCAATGCCCTCTAGTGTGTCAAGATAAATTTGCCTCTGATTGTCTCAGGCTATTGGCCTTCAACGACCATCCACTAGCATAAAAATCTTAGCTTTTCTGGCTACTTTAGCAGATATACTCCCTCAGATAAGGAACCAGAACTCAGTACTGTCTGATATGACAGATTTTGGAGCCTAAGCCATCTTCCCTGGCCAACAGTTGGAGACAGGCGGTTTGTGTCCTGTAGTTTCTTTTAAAGTTCATCTCCTTCATCACCATCATAAACATGCAAATGGGTGAACCTGATGCCTCAGAAACGTCTAACTTGTCCCTCTGTGGATTGCCTGCTTGTACCACTAAACATTTTATTGTAACCTTTTTTTCCCCCTCAATGTGGCTACAAAGAAAGTTCTAGGCTTTTGACAAAAAGTAATTTTCTCTCTTACAGTCAACCTCCCTGATCCTGGTGACGCCAATGCTTGCCATGAGCTATCCATTTTCAAGAACCTTTAATAACTTATGTGGGAAAACAGGTATGTGACAATAGATTTCTCCTACCTGAAGCATAAACAAAGTTTTGCCTGTGTTCTCACTCTCAGGGTCTGTCTATCCTGATATCTATCAATCTATTTGTCAATCCATCCATCCATCCATGAATGGTATTTCATCTTCTAGTACAAAGGAACTGTAAAAAGTCATTGGAATCACTAGCATAATTGCCATGATTGTAGCGTAATGCTAGCAGCATAATTGTTTAATGCTAAAACAAGTATTCAATGGTGGCACCAATTCTAAAACCCACTAACTGAGCTTTGTTTTGAGCTTAATGATATCATGATACAGTGCTCCTTAGTTCATTTATTGTTCATGTATTCTTCTACCTTGGAGTTGTATCTCTTCAAAGTTTCTCCGGCAGTTATTTTATGGACATCACCATTTCGGTTATGACTTTATTTTGCAAGAAGCATTGCTGAAAATATGAGTAATTTCATTCCTAAATGTGTAATCTTTGCATCCAACCATTGCTAAGAGAAGATGGTGATATTTGGTCGAAGTGGAATATGAAGGAGTTTAAAGTAGGCAAGCGACTGCTTTTTAAGAGTCTGTTTATTAGTCAGATAACGGAAGAAGGAGTTGGTCTCTGACTGTGCTACAGTACATTTACATGAGTACACTAGCCAGATAAAGAAACCTCCCACCACAAGAATGAGACTTGCTCACAGCTGCCTCCCATGCTGCTGCCACCTGAAACTCCCATATTTTTAGCACTCTCTTCCACACTCTGCTCTTGGGCTCTGTGCACCTGGCTCTTAGTTTAGAGCCTCATAGTCACAAGAGGGAGGGGGCTGGGACTCATCTCGAGCATGTGTTCTAGATGCATCCCATGCTCGAGGAGGACCACTGCATCCCTCCATTTGTGTGAGTAAAGTACTACCCTATGGCATGATCGTCAGTTCAAGCTGACATATCCTGGCTGTGTCACCAAACACGCTGACTTCTGTGTTGCTGGTGTTGCTGTAATCCATCTAGTATCAGGGCTGCAGACCAAGTCAAAGTCACCTGGGTCATCAGGACAGGTCTAACTGCTTCCTTTGCAGTGCCAACATGTCCCAGGCTATCTGTCCTTATGTCTAACCACTATGCTTTGTTTTGCAGGAAAATACAGAGTATCTTCTTCAGAGCCATCCACCTCTTCCTCTGAAAACACTTCCAAGTCATATTCTTTGCTTAACTGAGGCACTGCAAATGCTAAATCACGTAACTCTGAAAGGACCTCTGCCCTTTCCAAGAAACACACAAAAAGCACCTGTGAATCATCAAGAAGCAGATTGCTTCATTTTGACTGACCTGTGCCTTGGTGCATTCTTCTGGAATAATCATTTCTGGTTAATGTGTAAGGCAGGGAAGCTTTGAGAGGTGGAATTTTACAGGGGCTGCCAATCCCGGAAGAGATGACAAGATGTTTCAAACTTGGAAGGATTTGAAGGCCTTCAAGTGCCGGTAAAGACATTGGGAGTGAAGAATTCTCAGCCTTTAAGAGGGTGCTTAGCACTATGCAATACTGAGCCATAAATTGCAGTGCTACCCACAGCTGTTGTCCAGTGGTTTTAGTATTTCCCCTATCAACTCTCTGAATGATTCCAAAGGCCTGTGTAGATACACAAGTACCTCATAGCTTCTCTCCTGCCCTCATATTAGAGTCTGGAAAGACCATAGGATATAGTGCTCTCCATTTTCTATTTAAGACTTTCTGGAACCAAAGATCCGCAACTGAGAAGGTCTATTTCAGATCTTCACTTCTGACTTAGGTAAAATGAAGACCGTGATGATTCCTGCGTGGTCTTCTTTCAGATGGAATGTATTGAAAGCTCCATGTGGCACTTTTTTGAAGAAAAGGAAGCTTTATATCCTTAATTATAATTGTCCTTCCCTTGATATGTAATGTGGTAAGACAGAGATGGTTGCTGCCCTCTACCACAGAGGGGACTGCATTTATTTAATGCATAGTAATGTTAAGTATGCAAGGAGTCTCTTGTGTAAAGTCTATATGTTTGGGTCTCCTCTCAGAGGAGAATCACATTTGGAGGGCTTAGAGAATCAACTCTGCAGTAAATATAAACCACCACGTGCCAGGCAGGATGAAAGGTTTTATATAAATTATTGCTCTAATACTACATTTGTGGAATCAGTTATTTCCAAGCCTGTATACTTTTAAAGACAGGACTCCTGTCTTAAGCAAAGGGCTATGAGAGAGTCTACAAAATATTTATAGCACACACAAATGTTACAAAACTTAATGTAAAATATGATAGATGGAATCATGAAGATTTAGATTTGAGGCCAATATCAAATACTGCTGTCAGGTGGTACAGCCTATTTGGTTGTTGGGGAATCAGGCCTAGGTTTACCAGTGGTGTATCTGTTCCCAGGAGTTTGGGATGAACCAGGGTGGGAAACTGTTGCCTACAGTTACAGGCATGTGTGATGGTTTGGTATGGGCAGGTGGTGATGACTGAGGACAATAAATAAGCATCAATCAAGTGTATTATTTATATTGAAAGCAATTTCTTTTTGCATGAAGATGTAGGTACAATACTAGAACTAGAACACAGTTAGAGACTAAGATATATTTGAAAATCCACAATCTCTTTTAACTGCATGGCCAGTGGAAACTTGAAAATCAGACCTTCTCACATTATTCTAGCCATAATTTGCCTTTGGACAGCCATTTGGACTAACCCACTCTGGAAGTAGCTTGTGCAATATTGACCTACTGCAGAACCATCCACTCCCACTGAGGTAGAATAGGCTTTACACAAACTGTGAAGTACAAGTCCCTGTAGACAGCACAGTCCCACCACACCTGATCTCTGCAGATATTTCACCTCTGAGGTTTCATCATACTTCCTAGTTTAGCTAAGCCTGGGTCTCGACTGTATGCGAATGAGAAACCAGGATGTGATGCCGAGTTGTCTGGCACTGAAGGGCCATCTTTGGGTGGATCTTCAAAGGCAAGGTCCTGTGTTACAAAAGCCATGACAGTTCATGAAAGAGAAGCAGCTAAGAAATTAACTGTGCCAGTCTTAAAGACTTGGGACTAAGGTTTCACTAGTATTTACACACGGATCAAGATAAAAGGGGAGAGAAGAAAAGGTGGAAGGGAGAGCTGAATGGAGGAAGAACAGCAAACACATGGCAACAACCACCCTATACTCCGCCTACCCACTCAGCAGCAAGAACTAGGTCTTTGGCACAGGCAAGGTGGGCAGTGAGCTCACCAACATCTTGCTCCCCTTGGGAGTCTGGCATTTTGGACAGCTGGCTATTTTTGGGTAGCTGGTCCAATCCTTCCCTTTGTCCTAATTAAAGCCCAATGAAGTGAGGGTTTCCTGAAGTGAGGGCTGCCGCAGGGCTTGTTTCCTGATGATTGCTGTCACTCATGTACCTCCCCCTGCTTAACTGCAAGGCATTAAGCTAAAGCGCATTGCAACAAAAATCTACCAGGTTCACCCAATCTCTGGAAAGGGTGGAATCTCTCCTTGACACCTTCTTCTGATTTAATCCAGCTTAGGTAAAATAGTAAAGGAGGGAATTGTGACATATAGGTCTCTGAAGCACAGACCTGCCTTCTCTCACACTCCCTGCTTAGAGTTTTTGGATGGAGACAGTTGCTGAACAACTCTTACATGTGCTCAAGCCCAGACTTCACCCTTCATTCCTTAAAGATTTTGGGAACCTTAGATATGAACAATGCAAAGAGCCCAGGACCATTTTATCGAGATTACAGTGGCCAGTGAAAATCGATGTGCCCCAGAACTGGGGTTTACAGGTGTGCGGTTCTTTGGACCATAAAGCCAATTATGCTCCGATCTCTGATGTTTTCACAGCTCAGCAGTCTGGCCAGCATGTCTACTTCTTACACTGTCCCGGGAAACACGTTCAGGAACCAGCTGCATTTTGGAAATGTCAGATTAGGCAAGAATAAAAAGTCGTCCCCTGCCATGTACAAAGTGCCCAGTATATAAGGTATGGCCAACCACACGTTACCTTATAGCACCTGTGACCTCGGTTGGATTTGATAATCCCCTGAGCAGAAGAAATAAGGTTCATTTCTTACAGGCTTGTGTCCTCCAACCCTCTTCCCTTTCCAGTCATCTGAGTTTCCATGGTCTTCCTCACATACCCAGTCCTCACATATCTCTGCCCCCCAAGATTAGGGCCTCCCTAAACCTCCCCCCTGTACACACGGTGCTTTCTGCTGATGTAACCTCCCTCACCAGCAGCTGGTAGGAAACTGGATGTGCTGTGGGGAGGACAGAGCCGCAGAGGTGAGGAAGATCTGGCTGGGGCTCTCCAGGGGCTGGGATGGTCGCGTTCTGCCCATCACTCCCTCGGTGGCAGCTCTAAGAGCAACCATCAATACTTGTGAACTCACAACGAGAACTTCTCTGAGGCTTTTGGTCCTCAAGAGCTAACAGGATTCAATGCCGTTGAGAAGACATGGGGCTGACGGGCAGATTCATACACGGACCATTAGTACTTTCCTGTTAGAAAACCAGGGATAAAGCATACGATACAATCTACACCAAATCTAGGATCATTTCTTCTAACTCACACTCTTTCCAAGTTCTTTTCAGCTTTTGCCTTGGGATAAGTAGTGCTAATCCTCCCACAGCCTTTTCTTGGGTCGCTCCTCCCTTTTTCCCGCCTCTTCGCAGGATAACAAACGGTGCAAATCTCAGCACATCAGGTTTTGTATTGGGCAGGAAGGAGCCCTTCCCCTCCGACCCACCCCGACGTCCCAGCGGTGCCGCTGAGCCCTCCGGCCCGCCTGCGTGTCCGCAGACCCACGGAGCCCACGGCCATGGTCCTCACACGGTGCCGCCGGCAGCCACGTCACCTGGCAATGGCTGCCGCCGCGCATGCGCACAAGGAGCCTCCCCCCGGCAACCACTGCGGTGGAGAGCAAATGCATGGACCCTCAGTGCTACCGTTTGCTGTTGGATGAAGAAACGAAACGTTCAAAGAGCACACAAGAAAAGCAATGTATGAACTTTCATTAGACAGCAGTTCTACCTGATGTTCTCTAACTGCCAAGTCCTACAGAGTAAACAGATGGCTGCCAAGCTGTTGATAGAGCATTTCATCCGTGTGCTGACTGGTCTTCTACAAGGTGTATTCATCATTTCTCACTGAAAACGGATGTCATGTGAACTATGGAAAAATACCAGGCTGAGATTTATCCCCCTGCAGCTCTTTATCTTCCAGCCATCACGGAAATGAGGACAATGGTTAAGACGATGGTTCCAGCAATTCCACCAACTGTCATTCCCACGATGTCCCCATGGACCTGCCTTGACTGACACCTGTCACCCGTAAAGAAGAAGGCTTGTCCTGATGGGCACCTGGGAAAATAAAGTACACATTCACATGGATCAGGAGTTTTGTCCTGCCCTATAGGCCCACCTCAAGGTCCTCACATTCACTATCCTGGATGGGCAGTTCCCATTAGAGGGGCTCACGTCGTAACATCCCCACCTTGTTTGGAGGCGATTTACATCCCCTGAAAGCACAACAGAATGGGGTTTCTTTGCCTCCCCTGTTACTAGAAACCTGTCACTGCAGTGAAGTGTTTTGTTCCTACTGTTCCTTGAAGACCTAGTGGCTCAGACCTCTGAGGTCTGTAGCTCTGAACTCATTAGCTGCATCATTTGGTTCAGAAGAAAGTCAGATTGGACATGAGGAAAAATTTCTTTACTGAAAGAGTGGTCAGGCCTTGGAACAGGCTGCCCAGGGAAGTGGTGGAGTCACCATTCCTGGAAGTATTTAAAAGACGTGTAGATTAGGTGCTTAGGGACATGGGTTAGTGGGCATGGGGGTCTTGGGTTGATGGTTGGACTCGATGATCTTAGAGATCTGTTCCATCCTTAATGTTTCTGTGATTCTATGATTCAAGGCAAGCAGGGAAGAGGTCCATGGTACCTGCAGCTTGCTGTCCCTTTCACATTCACACAGGCTCCGTCATTCTGGCAAGGGTTTGGGTTACACGGGTCTGGCAGATAAGGCAGCTGGTCTTGAACGGGCTCCATATCCTGGGCAGCTCTCTTCTGCCTTTCAAGAATGAGGCCTTCCATGAAGGTAGGTTGTTGAGGTTCAACAGGGACTTCAGTGTTATAGAGGTGACTTAGATCTTTTAAAAAAGGAAGGAGAGGAGGAAGACATCAGATAACAGTGAGTGATGTTATATGTAGCATTCTTCATACCAGGGGCTCACAGGGTGGACTGCAGGGTACTTGTCCATTTGCCCTTTACAGAGCTCTTACCATAACACAGCAAGTTCTGCATATTTAAAGCACAAGATAGATAGAAAATAATACTGAAATTATGGTAACTAGTTAGGTAAATCAGTTGTATTCTGTACTTTGAAAAATGATGCCAAGTGTAGCTGTTCTGTTTGAAAATAAACAAAATGAGGAAGGCCTTTCAGTATATACAACGCTTAGAGATGGACATAGCTACTCTTTAGGATGCCTAAAGGTGTCTAAGAAGTTAACCTCCAGTAAATCATTGCCATTTAGATTCCTCTGAACTCACAATCACTTTAGTCAATGTCACCCACCTGAACCTAAGACACAGAAATGCTTTTAAAAGTTGATCCACATTAGAAGAGAAGATGACTCAGAGACAGGTGGCAATAGTTACTTGAATGTATGAAAAGAGATAGAAAGGGTCACCCATTTGTTTTTGCAAGGAGAAGCAGGAAGAGGGTCTTTACCATTAAATTCTGCAAAAATAATCAGGTCATCATTTTTCAGGAAGCTTCTGCGTCTCATCTGGCTGTGGGATATGAAGTTATTCCACCCCCAGGATACACTTCTATAGCAATTGCATGAGGCATCAAATTTTCCAACAATTGATGGTTTCTCCCATATTAAGGTTCCATTAACAACTGCAAAGAGATTATAAGTGACAAATAAGAACTACAAAGTTCTGCAGCTGGAAGTATGACATCATTTTTTTGTGCATTACAGTGTTAAATGGGCTTTATGCTGTAAAATCAAGTTCAGAGCTGAAATGCCCAAACGAATCTCAGAGGACTGACAAATTATGGGTGCCAGCAGATCCTTGGTTATGGTCTGCATGAGGACTCTCAGTCTATGTGAGGGCATTGAAATTCCACAACTCCCCTTTCATTGAGAACTAACCAAACGCAAGTTACCTCCAGCTGAGAGCTCCCTCCTGTGTAAGGACACTCCCTCATCAGTTTTTAAATACCTACGGTTTAGAGTCTAGCAGATTTTGTTCATTGCTATGGTTCTGTTAAACATATTCATACCTAAGGTTTAAAACCTCCTACTGAAAAAGTGTGTACTAAACTTCTGCTGGAAAAAGTGAAGAGGGAAGGAGATTCATCTCTAGTATTTTATTCTGTATCAAACTCAATATTGTCCTGTTGTTCTTACTTCTTTTAATTGCCACATCCATGGGGAATCCTATGGGTGGATGTGGAACTATGGTGCTACACACTATATAAACCTGGAGTTAAAAGGTAGCCCCTCTCTGAAAGAGTTCAGTCTACGCCCAGCCAAGCAAGACAGGCTTCAAATGCTGCAGACCGATCTCACAGGTGTTTTCAGGTATTTTTTTCTTAAATACAGCTACAATGTCCATTCAGACCATGTATGTTCAAGTTAACGAAGCCTCCAAAACTCAGTTTTAAATTATTGTTGGTTTAGTAATGGAATACAGCACCCTTCTGACATTGCACCTTCCTGTGATGATATGTCACCTGTCATAATGGGCAAACCACAGGTAGAATGGGAATTGCCAGCTCTTAGGAAAATTCGGTATTTAGAGTCAAACTCAGATATCCCAAGGATTGTTCATAATAACACCAACCTTCTATGTGTCACTTTTCACAGTAGACGATCTTTCAGAGACAGGAATTCTGAGTCATACACAGGAAAGTCTTACACAGGAAAGTGTCCCAAATTAGGAAATGCAGCCAAAGTTGCCCAGCTCTGAATCCTACTCTCAATCCTCTGGCTTGGATTCTTTAGCTTTCGTTTTCATCGTTCCTCCAGGTAGACACCACTTACCTGGGCTAACATGGTCTTTGCTTGTGGTGAAGCTTTTGCTTGAGGACATCCTTTTCAAGACGTCAGGGTCCTGGTCCAGCACTGTGAGTACAGCTTGGCGGTTCAGAGCTGGCCACTCCAGAACACCATCGTTCTCTCCACTGCACAAGTGAAAGGCAATGCGACTGTAGCCACTCATTGTGGAGTGGGGATACAAACTTACGCCGAAACCGTAGCCCTCAGGGCTATAAAACCGGGGGCTTTGAATAACATCACTTGACGCGTTTTTGAGGATTTGGCTGAAATTCCGAATGACCCACACAGCTGTGGGACAGGGCATCTCTGTCAGTGTGACATCATCGATAGCAATCCCACCAGATGAAGAGTTGGGGTTGCCCTTTAGTCCTTGAAAGAGGTAACGGAACTTCGTCTGAGCGTTGAGGGTTACGTGGGCAATTTTCCAGTTAGAGTCATTATCCGCTTTGGTAAAAGGAAAGCAAAACATCGCCATCAGCATGATTAGTGATATTATGAAGCAGCTTATTCCCAGCCATCCATTCCAGCTGCATTGTTAGACAACTGGACCTCTCACAGAGTCCTGAGGGCTAGAGAACTTAAGTTGATATTGTGATTATAATATACTCATATTGCCTTACCATCTAAATGCTTTGGACACTGTATTAGGAACTCTTCCCACATTAGTGAATGACAGTCTCTGGTATAAAGGGCAACAGTCTAAAGGCCAAGACATGACAAGTGGATGGGAGTCAATGACCTAACACGTTAGAATTAACTGTTGCTGCCACTTTTCCAGGGACTTATCCTTCCCTGCAAACTGCTGCAGCTTGATATAGGCAGGTTATCACAGGTCTTGGGTTTTGAGAACATAAACGCATAGTGCCACAGTGGCTGAATTTGTCCTATTTAGCAAAATCACCCAAAGTGGGAACTCAGTTCACATTTCCAAAATTACATGTGGTTTTATACTTCCAACCATACAAAAATAGGTTGGAATCCTATCCCATCAGGCTGGGATTCTTATTGACTGCAGATGAGCACAGGTATTTACATCTGGACAGCTCACTGTCAGATCATATAACAGCCAGTGGAGGTCTAGTCAGTTGATCTCCAGCAGAGTTTGGGGTCCCTCTCAATCACTGAGTGTAATGTAACTTTATTAGGAATATTGTGACTTCTGCCGTGGAGCACCTAAATTACATTATTCCAATGCATAGTTTCACTGCTAAATGCCCTCACGAAAACCAAAATCCTTAGCCGGATTGCAAGACATTCTGGTAGCTTCACGAAAATCTTTCAATTTCTGAGCCAATCCACTGCATTCATGGACTCAGGATGACAAATTTTCCTCCCCCAATATTCTGTATATTCCTCATATTTCCAGCATTACCTTGAAAAGTTTGAATTTTCCTCATCTTGCGAACATTTCCAGTGCCATCATCCTCTTTAAGCCAGATGATCAGCTTGTCAGAAAGGCTTCCTGTGATCTTATAGAAGAACTGGAGGCATTGATGAGTTCTCTTTGGGTAAAGGATTCGAGACTCTAGGACTGCCACCTCATCTGCCTTGCCAGAGCTGGTGTTGAAGTACATGAAATAGCCAGCATCTGTGAAGAAGGTGTGGAGTGTCACTGTCTCTTTCCAGATTTCCTGCTAGCTGCAGGAAAATGGTGTAAACTTATCATTTCAACTCCACTCTTTTAGTAGGCGTAAGTGTAGCACTTAACATGAATAGCTGAGGAAATGGTATGTGATAACCATCCAAGACAGACCAGGATAAGAACAGGACTAGTAGTTTAGCATGTATATAGAACTCATTGCTGGCAGCTTATGTCAATTTTGCATTAGTTGGTCTAGTTGGAAGTTTGATGCCTCAGGGATGTCAGAGATATGAGACAGAGGATTCAGTGCTGACTGCAAGTGACTAGTAAACATATTTTTTACTTGATTTATACTGAAGATAATCTAAAGGTGCGATCTTAGAGATCACATGCTATATTACCTTGTAAAGAGTAAGATAATTTCTTATCAGTGATGAAGATAATAAAAAAGAGTTGGACGCAAAACTAGTGCTCTCCTGACCTTGAACATGAAGAAGCTCTTTCTTACAGCTTGCCCAAAGACTTTTCGAAACTCAGCTTCTCAATTCGGGGAAATTATTTAAGAATTCCTGCCCCTCTAGTTTAATTTCCGACTAACATTTTCTGAAGTGGTTTTCCTTTGGATTTGAAATGTCTACTTTTATCCTTATATTTGCAAGGGATTCATCATTTGCACACATATCTTATATTGGTATCACACGGACTTGTGACATCTTATCTGTATTGCATTGCTCTTTTGTTATCCATTACAGGCTATGATTAAATTAACAAGTGAAATTCTTTTAGCTATTGTGTCAAAGCTTCTCTGTGGGGGCTGGTTTCTTGGACTCTTGTCCAAGCTAACGCCTAGGGCATCATCAGTTAAACCTGTAGCTTCATAAACACAGTACAGCCTCCTGCATGGCTAGTGGAGTTGTTCAAGCTGTTTGGTTTATCGTGTTTGCTCTAATCATGTCAGGGGAATATTCTCCATTACCTCCCACATGGTAGCAATGCTTGAACTCATACCCATAGAAACCTTGCCAAAGTTACCTAATTGCTTTATGCACATGTATGATACTTCACCATGAGTTAAATTTATGCTGAAGTATGTTAAATATAAGTATGATCACTGTTGGTCCAAGTGAGAAACAGGGTTGTGAGCCTTATTCAGGTGCCTATCTTTGTTGTTGAACTTATTATGGTATCAAACCCCCAAATCATCTAGACTCTACCTCCTTTTTGTTAAGAAAGTCAAATAAAGGCAACATTAGGCATCTATGGCAATTAGAATATGGCCTTAGCAGACTTCAGCATGGGGATGCAGGGATCAAATCCAGAGCCAGGCTGCCAATTCCTCTCTAAATGTTAGGCTGTACTTTCCCTCCTTCAGTTTAGCCAGTAATAAGTCAAAAACCCAAGAAGTCAAAAGTGTTTGGGAAAAATACGATGTTACAAACCTAAAATTTGCTCCCACCTGAGATGACTGCAGAACCGGTCCTACAAAAATGTCTAAATTCGCATGAACCGACGGTCATTGAAGGCGTCCAAAAGGAGAGGCACTCCCTACTCATGCAATTCATTTAGACAGTTTGGAGATCCTCAGGGGCACCTACCCCTCTCCATTAACTCTTCAGATAACGTCAGTACTTATTTTGTATCAAGTCACTAGATGCTAAAGCGTAAGTGCAAGTTAAGCACTTACTTTAGACAGATTGGATTTTACTCGATAATCTCAAACAACTCAGCTGAATTATTTAAGTTACAATGATACTATATGGGAAAAAAAAAAGGAGAGAAAGAATTTTAAAAATCAGATGAGGATTAGGAGCATGTACTTCTAGAAGCTGTCAGATGGTTTTCTTGAGCTATATTGCATTCTTGGACCTGAGCAATAAGAGGTTGAGGACCTGTTCTTCTTTCCAGTGGGTGTGTCACATAACGGGAATAGTCTACTCCTGAGTGCAGCAAGTCAAATTTTTCCTTTATCAAAGAGTAACAAAGCACAACTGAATGTGCTTTAGGTTGGGATTCTTTCACTCTGTATTTAGGCAAAATTACCACAAAAGTCACTTTTTTTTTTTAAAGTGTCTAGTAGTTTTCCCTGTCTAAATAATGACAAATCAGGCCCTTGCTTTTCAGAACTGCTTGTTGGGATTTAATCTTTATTCTCACTTGCAAGCTAGCACCCTGTGACTGTGACTGGGGCTGACTCCACCCTTTCTGAGATTTTCTTCCTTTGAAAAATGGCAAAATTACCATGTGAAAAATAAAATTATCCCTAAAGTCCTATCATAAAATACTTTGCAACTTTCTTCTACCTCCAGAACCAGCACTCCTCAAGTTTAGCATTTATGAGTGGTTATGAGTGCTGTTTCATTCTTATTATGGGGCAACATAACTCTTACTCAGACCTTGGAAGTTGCAGTAAATCCTTTTCCAGGTTATATTTAAAAGGCCTCTAGTTAAGATTGTTCTTTGTCCCCTTTTATCTTGCTGGTATGGAGAACATTCCACTGTGTTGAAAAAGCTTAATGAGAGCACGAGTGCAACTATAAACTCAAACTCACAGGGCCAAGACACGTGAAAAAAAAAGGGCTTTTTGCTTAACTAGAAACATTACAACTTGGATGTTTGCTGGGTGGTGTTCTAAATATGGTCATTTAATCCTGTGTTTTCAGAGTAGCCAGTGCTGGGTTTTCTCAAGGGTTGACTACGACAGGTTCAGAGAAGTTGTTAAAGACACTCTAAAGTACACAGACCAGCACAGACATGCACAAGGACCATTACTCCAGCTAATCCCTTTTCTATAGGAAAGTGTTCTGTTACTTCATTTTACCTCTGCAGCGCCCAGAAAGTGTGTGGTCTTCCTGCCCTGTAGCACCGCTCTGTTGATGAACCCAGTCTAGATCATCTCTGGTGCCCTGAATCATGCCGCAGATATTTACAAACTCAAAAGAACACTGGTCCAAGAAAGTGTGAGTTGAAGCTGAAAAAAAATGCACACATGGTTACCTCCAAAGAAGTATCTCATTAAAATTTCTGCTCTAATTTGGGGGGGGTTGTTTACACTAGTATAGTCATCATGTAGAGAAGACAACCCACAGCAGATGTGAGCCCAAAGACTCAAAAGAGGAAAAGTTTGATTCCTCAGGGGATTCCCTCCATGAAGATACCAACATTTGACCTCTTGGCAGAAGGTTAACAAACTAACTCCCACACCACAGCTGAAGCACAGTGACTGGTGATGGCTGTCTTTATGCCTGCTTGTAAGTCTTGGAGAGACAAGTCACTTCCTTGTGAACAGTGGTGTTGTTGCATTTAACCATTCCTCTGCTGGAGGTTACTGTTCTTCATGGCTTACTTGTCTGCTTGATGAGCATGAGCACTGTTCTTCCACTTCAAACAAAGTCCACCCAGTTACCTTAGGCCAGTTCAGCTGAGTTTGCCTGCAAGTAGATGCTTCTGTTGGCAGATCCATGGGGACAAGAACTTCTCGCTAATAATCACACATGGTGATAACATCTTCAACCAGCTTAGCAACCAACTACACAGAGTGTCGGACTCTAGACTTAGCCAATCTCAGATGCAAAATAATCTAATTGAGACTGAATGTCAGTAAAAGAGGACAAAGTACAGTTGCATTCACCTGCCAAAAGAGGCCCAATGAAGCTGCCCACACACCAGCAGAACACCACTACATGTCTAAACCCCTAGGAGCAACATGGAAGAAAAGGTGTGAATGAATTTACTTTTATTGGCTAACTGAACTTCTACAAAAGTAATGACAGTTAGCAGAGCCAAAGAGAGGGATGAGGAGGGAATAAACAGTTTGGGTCTCTACACCACAGGTTCTCTCCCATACCACCTCAAGAGCACCTGAGAAGAGTTTTTGTGATTTTGTTCACATAAGGGAGGTAAACCAGCCAGGCTCAAGTATAAACAAAGAAACAGTTTTCCATGGTTAAATTATGACTTACTGCAGTTATACATGCGATTCAGTCTTTCCAGGTCAATAGCACTGAGGTCTAGCCGTTGTCCAATTATGTTATCAAATTCTGGTATCTTTGCTGTGATTGTGGGGATGCTTTCATTTTTGTTAAATGAAAGTGGTTCATAGTGCATCAATGATTCGTAGTCATAGGGTGTGTTCAGATCGGTGATGAAGCTGTCATTGTACTTCAGAAAATTGTGCTTTTTGTCTGGTAAAAGAACAGAAAAGTACTTCATTTTTAGATAAACTGGAAAGGAAATGGCTTTAGCATGGTCCCTTGTATACAGTTTTCTGAGGCAGAATTGATATATTCAAAAGCAATTACTTTACGACAAAATATTCAAATTTAGAAAGATTTGTTTATGAAGTAATTTGGACAACAAAGCAGTGTCTTTAGATTGTAGTTCTGCGCCCTCACATATGAATTCAGTAAGTTCAAAATCAAATATCAATGAGCTGTAAAGAATGCGATATATAGGAGGTCAGATTAGACGGCCTAATAGTAAGCATCATGAAGGATTAAGTTTAAGGATTAATGTACTCCGTTCTAGAGCCTGTGACTATTGATGCAAACATTTCCCAGGTTATTAGATCATATATGAACAAGGAGAGGTCCTGGAGCCCTCCAGTCATTAAGGGGACAGGTATGACAGTCCTAGAGTGCCTCCAGGTTCTGTTCTTCTTTGAAGCAAAGAATACATTAGGAATCTGTGAAAAAAACGATGTTTTTACCCTAAATTGACAATATTGCTATGATATTTCTATTGAAATATCTTTTGGAAACACATTTCTCATGGTTTCTTAGAGAAAGTTTTTCATTACGAAGGCATCTGCTAGGGCAGAGAGAGGGAGCCATTTCACATACTTTGATGTGGAAGTAAAGAGAGATTGCCAGCATTTCCAACTACAAATATTTTCAGAATATTTGGGATTCGCTCTTCAAGAAGAAACAGCACATGAATGCCCTCTGTCAATAATTACAGCTTCTCTGTGTAAAGGCTGCCCTTCCCTCCTGCAAGTCCATTCTGGGTGCAAAGGTCTTCAGTCCAAGGCTTGAGATTGTATAAGAGCTTGGGATTGTTTTCTTACAGATACTTGAATTGCACTTGAATCTTGCTAATTAAGTGCTATCATTTTTTATAGCTGGGGACAAAATCTTAGCAGGACGCAGGCATGTGTAATGATGCTGGGTTTTAACATCATTACCAGGCAAAGGGTAACTTCTATGTGTTTTTAAAAGAAACAAACCTTGCAGCGAGGAGGCCATTTCATTAGGCTGTCTTGAGTGTTTTCTCTGAAGTCTAATAGGCTTATTAGCGTTTCTGTCAACAGCAACATGAATAGGGGATCTCTTCTCTCATCAACCAGCTGTCTGCATTGCACTTTATGAAAATGTATTATGGCAAAAACTGCTACCATGCTATTAAATTTGGGGTTGCAGATCACTAAACTTGGAACAGATGTGTGCGCGCGCACACACACACACACACACACAGAGCACAATTATATCAGCCTTATTTCCCTTTGAGGAGCAGACATCTTTCAAATGGCTTCAGTAGAAGTTTTCTACTTAATGAATTTGCCTAACTGGAAAATGAGATTTTACAGTATGGATAGAAACCCACATAATATGGGAATTTACTATAATGATATCAGACCAGCCCCAGGACTCCATTCAAAATAGTGTCACACTGAAGTCCATCATCTGTATCATTTTTTTGGTGTTCCAGATTTGTAGCTTCTAAATACACAACAGATAAGTTGAGAGGATTGAATGATACATTTTTTGGAAAGAAAAAAAAAAGAATGCATGGAGAATTGGCACTGTTTTGTCAAGCTTTTCGATACTTCTGTACATCATGGAGCTCACAATAGTGCATTGTAAGTACATTGTAAGTCTTCTTGCTTTGGAGGTGGTTAGTTACAGTGCATAGGAAAAAGGGGCCCAGAAGTCTAGATGCTATTATCATCATCATCGTCTTCATCATCATCATTCAAGATGAGACCAAGTTAGGTGAATTGGTTTTAGTGCTGTTCATAACAATAAAAATGATGGTCTGCAAAATCAGTATCCACATCCCATCTACTGCTTAGCCACCCCAAAAGAGGCTACTCGTACAGGGTAGAAGCAAGCACATGGCCATTAAACTTGGAGCAATTCAAAATATCAGATACTGCACTTAGAGCTCAGCAGAAATTTCTTGTGCCAGCAGTTCTTATCTATCCAAAAGAGACCACAGTGGTCCCTGAATTTTGTTCCTTTCTGATGCCTATTTTGCATGCATTTTTCACTTATTTGCAAAGATGGTGAGTGCATAAACCTGGAGACTGAAGTGATCAGTTTGTCCACACAGAGCATGAGCAATTGCAGGGCAACTTTGCTGCATTGACACCATCACTGGCATTGCAAAGCACCAGCTCTGGCAACAAGAGTTTAGTCTTTGCTAGCTTGCCTTTCAGAACTTGTTATAGACTCCCATTCACTCTTTTTCAAATATATGATCATTAAGTAGTATGGAACAAGACCTCTCAGGAGACAGCGGGAGAAACTGCCTAGGGACCAGGGGGACTGTGGAGAGTTTGCTGAAACTCATAAAGCCACTGAATCTGATGATACTAAGCCTGAAGGCAAGAACCCGCCGAGACACTCTGGGCAGGGGAGAGCAGGATAGAGCCCTGTTTTATGTTTCTCATCTGATCTAATAACTTTGAGGCTTCTTCATGTATAAAGTAAATTTTTCCAGTTTCAGGGAAGCCTGAATCTCTGAGTACAAAAACCTTTCAGATTTTGAGAGGACCTTTGAATAAAGAAGAGCCACCTCAAAGCTTACCATCCCAGTAATTTTACAATT
Organism: Pelecanoides urinatrix; assembly: GCA_013400755.1. Lineage (NCBI taxonomy): Eukaryota > Metazoa > Chordata > Aves > Procellariiformes > Procellariidae > Pelecanoides > Pelecanoides urinatrix. The sequence goes on along the minus strand of VZTQ01011831.1, from coordinate 369,925 downwards.
TGCATTACACAGCAAGAGAAAATGGACTCATAGAGAGGGGAAGTGATTTGTTCAAAATCAGAGAGCAGACCAGTCCTGGAGCCAACGGGAAATAAAGTCTTCTGACTTCCAAGCATGGCCTCTCTCTTCTGGCCTTAGACATTCTCTGGTCTTTGACCAAAGACGTTATATCAAAATCCTGCTACATCTACAGATTGATTTACAGTGGTCTCAGGTGTGGCCCAGTGTTTCTAAAATCATATCTTTAAGAGGGTCTTAAAATCTAGGAGGGAAAATAAGATACTGATGAGTCTGCACTTTACAACATCTGACCTGAAGGCCTGGAAACTCACCTGGAATAATTTCATCCCACCAGATGGTCACATAATCATCCCGGTCTGTCCTTGACTGCTCATGATAAAATCCCAAAGCGTGCAGGATCTCATGTTCCACAATTGCTCTGTAGTCACACCCTGCCCCAATAGAGAGGTTCTGTCCAGTCTGCAGGTCCCCCACCATGGACCAACACCTGAGAAAGAGAGAGATCTTACTGTCTGTTAAGTAGAGTTTTCTCCTCTGTATTTAAGTTCTCATTCTGCTCACTGGATTTAAAGTAATATCAAAAGAGGTTTAAGTGTAAAAGGAGTAATATAAATCATTATTTAGGTGCTAACCAAGTGCCTTGATATTGTACAGATACTCTACTCTCAAAGCAGACTAAGCCCCGAAAACACACTTGCTATCACTTGCATGCGGCCAGCATTTTACATACCCTCTATGTTAGACAAGCTCACCTCTGATTTTTGAGATCCACAGAAGTTTAGTCCTATATAAGCTGCCATTTTGCCAAGAAACGTGCCAAGAAACATGTTGCATACATAGAAACAGTAAACTTGTCAAGACAGACTGAGCTTTTCTGCAATCACTTGGGCTAGAGAAAGGATCTAGGAGGATTTAGGGTAGCAGCATTTGGTTCTTTTTAACATCAACGATGCAGTGCATTGGCCCTAGGTGGGAAGTTACATCTCTTTGTGTGAGGGCATGACTCGGCAGAGGCTAACCATGATTGAGGAGGGAGCTCCTCAGCCAATTCACTGGGAACTTTTTGGGGTAGCTCGAGGGTGATGTGAGAGGCAACTGCTAAAGAGCACCTGCTTGGACTGTAGCTTCATTTGCACATCACGAAGCAGTGTCGGGTCAGGTTTGTTGAAGGAGCTCTGAACATACTAATGGGGGTACTGAAAACAAAGAGCTTGAGCCTATGGTCTCTTGAATAGCCACTACTAAGAGTTTGCAGTACCAGGCTCTTCAGCACTAACTTGTCAAAAATCATGGTGCTTGCACGTCTTGTAACAGAACTGTCATAGAATATATTAACCAAGAGCTGGGCAGAAATATCAGCGTCTATAGGCCTTTAAAAGTTCTGGGAGAAAAAGAAATGTTTGCAGCTGATACAGTGCGAAGATTTTCATGCTTTTCTATTCTTTCAAAGCATGTTTAAATGTAGGAAATAAAATAAATCTTTCCAGGTCCTGGAAAACTTGAATCTCTGAGCATAAAACCTTTTCAGATTTTGAGAGGACCTTCCATTAAAAAAGAGCCACCTCAAAATCATAGTAATATTACAATAAACTGGCTTTCCATAGCTTTTTTTTTTTTTTTTTTAACCTGTCTTCCAAAGATTTCAAAACTTATATTCTGGCTATTCATATCCTTGGTAAGTTAAGAGGATGTACATGGGGGTAGTTTCACCCATCACTGTAATGGAAAAAAAACCTAGGTAGGAAAGTGGGAGCAGTTGAAGAAAACCCAGCAATACTGGGATTCACCTTACCGAAGGCTAACCATCCAAATGTTAGATGCCCATTCCAAGTTCATCACCTGAACATCCTCTGTGGTCAGCAGAGGGAGGCAGCTGCCTCCAAGCTCTAAGAAGGTAAGATGGGTTGCTTTCTCAGTGGCCTCTTTTTCTCTGCTGACAACAAACTTAGACTAAACTTTTAGAGTGCTGAAGTCAAATGGAGTGAATTCCCAGCTGATTCTACACAGCAAAATGAAACAGAAATTGATATAGCCCTTACCCACTTTCTTTTCCAAAGAATATGTAGGTTCTCTCTCCTTCATATGGCTTGAAATCAATGCAAGACTTAAGGCGGTACATTTCAAACGCCTGGAGAATGACTCCTTTGGCATTCAGATCTGGAAAAGATGCATCAGGAAAGCACCTTTAACACACTGCAGATCATTCACCCTGGAGAGGTAAGGTATGCACACAGATACACGCATGGGACCAAAAGAAAAATGATTGAAAAGAAGAATGATTGGATTTGATTAAACTGTGTTTTGTTATGATAGCTGTAGAATTAAAAAAATGGGTTTGATATAAGGGAGCCATCTAATTATTAGTGAATTTTAATGTGAGAGAACCAGTTCTGAAAAAGGCAGGTTTTTTTATCACAGTGACTCCAGTGCAAATAAGGATTGGAGCTAAAATCTGTATAAAGTATCTCCATTACCTAGGCTATCACCCAGAATATAGGGAATGGGGAACTTCCATCTGTAGGTCTCATTTCTTAGGGCATTTCGCTGATTTTGCTGAAAAGGGAATTAACAGATGGTGATGCATCTGCTCTGGGGAGATGGACTGATTCGTACCAAAAGTACAATTAGGACAAGTGATAGATATAAAGTTTTTAATTACTTACAGGGAGCAAGATATCACCCTGAAAGAGGTCCAGTCCAGCAGCTGAAAAGTAATTTAATGAAAGATAATGTAAATGAAATATCAAATATCAAATATCAAATGTATTTCACCTCATAAACCATATTGAGCCTACTTATACAAGGTTAATGTCTTTGGGCATTCACAGAAAATAAAGAAGGGCCAGCCTCTTTACACTGAAATATAGGGACAGGCCTAAAAGTAACAGTAGTTTCTACTCAAATTTACTACTCAGCAATGTCTGCATTTTTGGTGGCAGAAATCTGGTGGCCACAATTATCCGTGTCTAGTTTGATAGCCCTTGCTTGCTATCAGGCAGTGGCAAGTCACACAGTCAGACAGTGCTCTAGAGAATGTAGTAATACTGAGTAACGCATCAGGAAGAATACTGTACAGTGCACTGTCAAAGGATATATGGAAATTTGCATTATAGGAAATAAAAAAAAATAGAGTAAGACAGTACAGTGTGTTGTGTCTTTTCTATTTGATTTCCTTACCTTACCTTACTTATATAGAAGCTCAATAAACATCTACGGTATTTTCCACTTTGTAAAGCTTTAAAAAAATCATATAGATATGCAGGGAAAATGCTGGTGGGAAAATGCCTTGATACAGCATGTTACTGCCTTAACACCACGGGTCTGTCCAAACTTCAGAAGTGAAAAACATCTGCACCCCTTGTTTACATAGGGTTACAGTTCTAGGATAGATTCATGTGTCATAGCCAGAGGAAGGTAATTCAGAGCTCACTTAATTATATTTCTCTTGTTACCATTAACTACCTGACCATCAGTCACCCACGTGAAAATTCAGCATTTTGCTCACAATTTTTCAAGCCTTATGGGAATTTAGACATGAACTCACCTAAGTTTATGTCTGGAATGTCTTTGATTATCTCACCAACATGAGCATCTGCTGCTGCAAGACAGACAAAACATCATGTGCTCAGATGTGGTGGCACACAACAAGCAAAAGAAAATGCCTCAAAATTCAGAAGAGTTCACAGAGCACTTACCAGCTTCACCTGAGAGGTGCCTGACCTGAAAGAGAACAAAATACAACCAGTATAAGGTAGGAGATGTCTCTGGACTGAGAGGAGCCTGTAGAAATCAGGTTTCTACTTACAGAGACTGGAGTACCATACACATAACATAACAGAAGCGCTAGGCAGAGCGGGAAGGTGCTGGAGCCCATTTTTGCAACAGAAAAAGAAGCTGGTCCCTCTCATCTCTTGCAATATATAGGGCATGCTGCTGGGCTTTCCACAGACCATCAGCCAACCCGCTTCGAACTTTCCACCTTTGTAACATTATTATAACAGCAAGATTTTCCTCCTAAATGGCACGTGATGGCATTGTTGTTATCAATTACCTAAGTCCACTTTGGAGGAACGGGCAGAGAGGAATGTGATAACTTCATGTCTTCAGCGCAGCTGGTGAAAGGCCCACCCAGACTTCGTGTAAGAAGATCTCAACCTGGCCCAAAATTGCTGACTCCTTCCACGGTGCTTGTTATCTGTCAGCACTACAATCTTCACTGCACAGGAGGAAAGCCACATGCTTAAGCAGAATTATTCTGGGTTTATAGCACTCCAGTGACTTTAGAATTTGGCCCAGTGCTGTTTTCAATTAATATTTAACATCACATTGTAAAGATCAGCAATAAAAGAGATATGATTATGAATGCCCTGACAGTGTTTTCCCACAGCTGATCCCATCCCAGGACTGATGCCCCCGTGCACAACATGCCACCCTTTGCCTCCAGAGGTGGTCACCTACATCAGTAGATCCTTGGCCTTCCAGCTTGATGCTTCTTTCTTTTCTGGTGGGTTTCAGAGATGACAAACTCTTGTCCTGCACTTTGCTGTCTTCTTTCTCAGGAGACTTGGGTCAGGGAGGGCACATGGGCTAACCGAGCCAAGGTTCCATAAAGCTCTAGATCTCCCAGGTCCCTGCATCATATCTGTTATCCCCTTGAAAATGTCCCATGTGCCCTGGAGTGTCACGGTACCTTAAACCTGGGTAATTGAATCCTGCTGCCTCATTTCACATCTGAAATTACAAGTGATGAAGATGAGGATGTCCACCTCTATGATCAGCAATCAGGTAGGAGAAGGCTTGTGCCGCAGACACCACCACCCACAGCACAACGCAAAGGGCTTGAGTAGGAAGAGAAGAAAAAGTGCTCTGGAGGTGCTTCACACGCTGCTTCCCAGCAGTGTTGGTGGGAGATGCTGGACTTCAGTGTGAAGAAGCCTCAAATGCAAGTAGGTTTTGAGTAGGAAATGTGCCTGTGTACAGTGACTACCCTGTCCTAGAAAGGAGTCAGTCCTCCAACCTAAGCAACATATTTTTCTCCAGGCAGATCAAAGTAGGAAGCTATTTGTATGAGATCACATTGCAGAGGAATAAGTACAGACATCTTTTCTTTTTTTGAGAAGAAGGGTCCCGGAGGACTGATCTTTCACCTAGCATACATGGGTCTTCTTCAACACTTGCTTTTATGAACTATTATTTCGAAGGACACCGATAAGCAGAACAGGACGCACTACTAGTAAAAGAGAAGCATGCCTCAAGATACATCATGTAAAGGCTGTTTTCACAGACGAGCAAAGAGACTCAAAACACAGCACATAGGCCATGATTTGCAGATGTGTAGCAGTGGATGTGAGAAAGGAACAAAAACTGAAGCAAAATCAGAGTAGTCTGAAAAACACTTGATTTTTAGTCCCCTTAACTTAAAAATTACCCAAGAAACTAAAAAGGATAACTAAAGACAAGTCATTTGGTAGGCATAGATTTGAATTGTAGACGACAATGATTATGCAGCCATGTCATGTTATACTAATGCAATTTAATACATTCATTTAGCACCTTGCACAATGTATGCATCCCTAAATGCATCCTGTATTCAGTTCATGTGGCAAGGTTTTGGTAGCAGGGGAGCTACAGGGGTGGCTTCTGTGAGAAGACACCAGAAGTTGCCCCCATGTCAGAGAGAGCCTGTTTCAGCCGGTTCTAAGATGGACCCACCGCCGTCCAAAGCTGAGCCCATCAGCGACGTTAGTAGCACCTCTGTGATAACATATTTAAGGGGGAAAAGTGCTGCGGAACAGCAGCCGGAGAGAGGAGTGAGAATATGTGAGAGAAACAGCCCTGCAGACACCAAGGTCAGTGCAGAAGGAGGGGAGGAGGTGCTCCAGGTGCCGGAGCAGAGATTCCCCTGCAGCCCGTGGTGAAGACCATGGTGAGGCAGGCTGTGTCCCTGCAGCCCATGGAGGTCCACGGTGGAGCAGATATGCACCTGCAGCCCATGGAGGTCCATGGTGGAGCACATATCCACCTGCAGCCCATGGAGGTCCACAGTGGAGCAGATATCCACCTGCAGCCCATGGAGTTCCACGGTGGAGCAGATATCCACCTGCAGCCCATGGAGGACCCCACACCAGAGCAGGCTCCTGGCAGGACCTGTGGACCCATGGAGAGAGGAGCCCACGCTGGAGCAGGTTTTCTGGCAGGACCTGTGACTCCATGGGGTCCATGCTATGCTGGAGCAGTCTGTTCCTGAAGGACTGCACCCTGTGGAAAGGACCCACGCTGGAGCAGCTCATGAAGAACTGCAGCCTGTGGGAAGGACCCACGCTAAGAAGTTCATGAAGGACTGTGTCCCATGGGAGGGACCCCACTCTGGAACAGAGGAAGAGAGTGAGGTGGAAGGAGCAGCAGAGACAATGCGGAATGAACTGACTGCAACCCCCATTCCCCATCCCCCTGCACTGCTCGGTGGGAGGAGGTAGAGAACTCGGGAGTAAAGTTAAGCCTGGGAAGAAGGGAGGGGGGGGGGGAAGGTGTTTTAAGATTTGTACCTTTTTCTCATTATTCTAGTCTGTTTGAATGGCAATAAATTAAATTGATTTCCCTAAGGTGAGGCTGTTTTGCGCATGGGAGCAATTGGTAAGTGATTTCCCTACCCTGATCTCAACTGACAAGCTTTTTGTCGTATTTTCCTCCCCCTGTCTTGTTGATGGAGGGGGAGTGACAGACCATCTTGATGGGCACCTGGTGGCTAGCCGAGGTCAACCCACCACAAGATCCAAAGAAATTCCCATTCTGCTTTCATGAAAAATTCTTAGTAAAGTTGAATTGATTCCAGATGTGGATGAAGGTAGGGAAGCATGCTGTTCTTTTAGCAGTGACCTAAGGAGCTGAATACTTGGGAGTGAGCACTATCACAAGCTGGGCTTGAAGAAGCGGTAATGGCCATGGGGAGAAAAGTGAAGTCCTGGAACAGGATCTTGGAAAGTCAAGCACTGGGGCTTCTAGCTAGGGAAGGCTGGGCAGAGAGACTTCAGACACAAGAGCTGGGAAGTAAGCCTTGCCATCAGCAAAGATAAACAAAAAGAATGAAACATGGGAAGAAAAAAGATGATATAACTAAGAGAAGCACTTTGCTGCTTGGGCCAAAATAATCTTTGGAGAGTCTATGGGTTTAGTCTCTTAAAACTAACAGGGAAGCTTATTTTGAATTCTTAAAAGACAGAAACCACAGAATACAGTTTCTTTAGTGAAGTAATATATTTTATCTGTCATGCATGACTGCTTGCGCTTGTAGTGAAGAGGTTGAGAGCACTTCAGGGATGGACTGGGACTTCAGATGTAATCAAAGGGGCGAGATCTGCAAGAAAAGACAGTTAAAGTAGTTGATTTAACGTGTGGAGTATATAGTATAGTTCTACCATATGTGTTGGGCTGACTTTCAAGCTGATTCCAGGGACAAGAAACAAAGCAACAATAATTCAAATAGTTGTAGAAGCTGCAGCAGTACCCAGTGAAGGAGATGGGAGGGGAAACTGGAAGGGTAGGGAGCTGCAGGCATGCACGGAGCTCCAGTCTGTGTCTTTCTCAAGCCCATCAGGGGATCCTGGGATTACAGAGCTGGAGGGAGACTGGGGTGAGAGAATAGAGGGCTTGGGTCAGAGGTGATCTGAAACAGGGTTGGGAAGTGAGGAGGGAGGGTGGAAAGGCTTGTGGAGACCTGGGAGGCATGGGGCAGACCCTCAGTAGTTATACAGAGACAACCTCCAACTTCGTCAGAGGGCATTGCAACACTGTCCCTGAGTTTTTAGGCACCCTGGTATCAAAATGAATATTCAAATGCAGAGACTGGAACCTTATAAATGTGACCATATCAGATTTAATGTCTAGAAATTAAGTTGAACCAGTCTACTCCTGGAGACTAAATGCAGTCTCCTAACAAGTCTCTCAATTTCTTAACTATAATTTCACCTAGCAACCGGAAACTCTTTTGGGACCACTGGCACCCGTATCACACAGTGGGACTGAATTTCCCCCAGTGAATTACTCCCAGTACAAAGCGCTGTCAGGGAAAGCACAAAGAGGCCTCAGTTGCTTTTCTTTTTGCTAAAGGGGACTTGGAAGCGTTGCCGAATGCCCTGCAGAAAAGCTGGACCATTCTGTATGCCAGAAACATAGACTGCTCTTAGCATCTTTATTAGGCAGCACACGTTCCTGGTTAAGCATTCATGGGAAGTAGCTTTCCCACCTTGCAAAATTCTTGCCATTTCAAAAGTTTCTTCATTCTGTGCTGGAATGAAAACAAGAACTTTGCATTTGTTTTTCATGAAGAGCAAGGGAGAAATCCTCCTACCAGGAGAGTTCACAGGGGTGATTACAGCCCTCGGTCTCATGGAGTGATTCTGGATTATCATAGTGTGCTCTCAACTGTCCTCCCCTATCTGAGACAAGTGCTCTGACCCCTGCACTAGAGTCAGGTCTGGTTTAGTGATTATTTACTTATACAAAGTGTTTCCACTTTCCAGGCACTGATGTTGTCTGAAGGAAACTCACTTAAGAAGGGTGATAGGATTCATCTCATCCACCATTCCGTCATCAGTGATGGATCACTTTGCAGCCAGTGGAGATCAGTATATCAGAAGAGCGATTCATCACAACTATAATGGAATGGGATTGACTGCTCCCCAGAGGTACCCGTTGGTCTCAAATGACCCACTGGGGAGTCTAGAAAGTTCATTTTTGGACACCTAACATGAGGTGAGATGAGCACAGCCATCTGAGACGTGGCTGTCACAGACGATGGGCATGCACAGTCCCTTTGGCCTGCTCAGAGGGGTGCTGCCAGGCTGCCCTCTAAACCAGACAGCTCTTTTCCTCCTTCTTCCCCTTCCCTCCTGCCTTTGGCAGAGCAGAGCGGCTGCACACCGTCCTGACAAAAATTGCAACCTCAGGAGAGAAGCTTTGGATCAAAACTCCTTCTGCCAGTTTTTCAAGGTCCAAAAAGGTCCCCTTCATTTTCAAAGCACAATTTTCTTAAGTCAGAAGTGATGTAGGGGTGGTGGTGAATAGGAACACCATTAAGTAGACTGATCTTCAAGACATGGAAGTATAATCTGTCCTGAAAATCTGATTTTCAGGGACCAGAGGATCAAGGTCATCCACAGGGTTTCATATTGGGTATTTAAAAATCCAGGCACTAATCATTTAAAAACCTTGTTCCTGAAATAGATGACTCTCTAGATGTTTGCTAATCAGCCTCATCTTTTGTGCTTTCCTTACAAACAGAAGAGTATGTACCTGCTCTGATTCTGATAATATAATACTCTACCTTCAAAATCAGCAAAGATGAAAAGACTGTCATTTTTAAGGAATTTTTTCCAGTGCAGCTCCCTGTGAGTCAGGAATGTATTCCAGCCAACACCTGGGCTCACGTAGCAGTTGCAGAAAGAAGCAAAACTTCCAGTGATAGATGGTTTGTCCCACTGCAGGGTGTCATTTCTGCCTGTTGTGCAAAAATATAGAAGTAATTAAAGCTGATGTCCAGTCAGCCCAGTAGTGTTACGTGCAGAGAAAATCTTGCCCGGTCTCTTGACTTCCAACACTTTTCTCCAGCTTGAGCAAACCTCTGCATTTCTATTTTTCTCCCTGGTGCACTCTGACTTACCATTTACTAACTGGTTTGGGTCCGTAGTGAAGCTAAGGCTGAGGGACATCCTGTGGATCACATCAGGGTCTTGATCCAAAACCAACAAGACAACTTGTCTGTGTCCGGCCGGCCATTCAAGAAGCCCATCGTTGGGACTGCTGCAGAGGTGGAAAGTAATCCCCATGTAATTCATGTAGGGTGATGAATTTCTTCCGTGAGGATACAGCTGTAAAGCAAAGGCATAGCCTTCCGAGCTGTAAAATACAGGGCTTACGACATAATCGCCTTTTGAAGTACTGTTAAAAAAGGATGTGAAGTTTCTGATGTGCCAGATATTGGTGGGGCAGTTTGTGTCTGTCAGGCTGGTGTCATCGATGGCAATCCCCCCGGCAGACTTGGCTGGATCTCCTCTGATGCCCTGAAACCCATACCGGAATTTGGCTTGGACACTGAAGGGAATGCTGGCCAATTTCCAGTGATGTTCTCCATCAGCTGAAGAGGAAAATAAATATATGTGAGAATGGAAAGTCCAGGACACAATCCCCCATCAAGCTGTGTCTTCCTCAAGCGTCCTGTGACCTGTTTGTTTGGATGGTGAATCTGCACCCTAGCTAATCTAGGAACAGTCTTAAGGAAACTGCCTCTGAGCCAAATTCTGTTCTCATGGGCACTAACTCTGGAGTTACTCAGCTGAAGCAAATGAAGGTTAGATTTACACTGGACACTTGAGCAAACTCATACGATAAACTATGCCAGTGTTGTCTCGCATCAAAGTTTGCCACCACTTCAGATATGAAAACACACTTTCACACTTTACCTGTAATAGTGTGCAGCTTTTCCATCCGTCTAACATTTCCAGTTCCATCATCTTTCTTAACCCAGATAACTAGCTTATCCTGTGGACTTCCATTTAACCTGTAGAAAAACTGAAGGCATTTTTCCTTCCTCCTTGGATAAATGATGCGAGATTCCAGAAGAGTTGACTGACCAGCATGTCCAGTTTTTGTATCTAAGTGCATGAAATATCCTCTATCTGGGAAACACAAAACAGTGAGGTGACAAAAGTTTTTGATCCATTCAGTAATGAAATGCCAGTGTTAAATAAGCTTTAGTGTAGTTTCCACTTGCTTAAGTTAAAAAGTTATTTTTAAAGAAAAAAAAATTCAATAGAAAAGAATTCTCCCTACATTGTAATTAAACATTAAAATGAAAATGCATCGAAGCATGGCTTGCAAACTGGTGTTCAGTTGATTAGCTAAGGTACACATTGGGTTGCATTCTTCAGAAATGAAGTACGAACCGTACATGTGCCAATCCTGCAAACGTGTGCAAATGTAAGCGGATGCAGTTGGGCTGGGAGTTTTTTGAAGGCAAACTGGGAAAGTATTGGAAGGGTCCTGTTAGGTCAAGACCTTCAGTCTTCTGCTTTGCATAGAAACTGTGCTCTGTAAGCCTTTTGTCAATAGATCAAACTTCCCTATAAAAGTACCTGAAGACATTTTTGCCTTAATTCTGCTATAGGTAAAGACTTCCAGCTCAATTACTTTGTATCAACTCATGCCCTCTCATACTAATGTGTTCGAAATAGCTATTTTCCTTCTTTCATAGTTAGCCTGCAATTCCCTCTGTGGGCCAGAGCGATACCTCTCTGAGTCTTCGATCTTCCTGGTCACAAAGATTGACCACTTGCACCCTCATCATCCACATCAGTCCCATTCTGTATATTCCAATTTTAAATCAGCTTCTTGAAGACGACTGAGCAAGCGCATCAGCTTCACCTAATAGCCTCAATACATCCCCCCTCCATAGGAAGTGTCGCTCCTGACAGCAAGGACGTTTTCAAGCTGCATCACGCCGGGGGTTTCCAAATACCCTGTGGCTGCATCTACGGGTTTGCACTTTTTTGTCTGTCTGGGAGCCGACTGATGCAAATAGCAGAGACCGTGCAGAGGAGGATGACTCTGAATTGCCACCTGATGCCACCCTGAGCTCCACTGCTGCTTCCAGCCGCACGCCTGTGCTTGGCTGTGCTCACATACGCATTGCTGGCCTTCTGCAGTAAGTTCCCTTCAAATACCCAATAAAGCTGCTTATTTTCCAATAACTGCTGACCCGTTTTGCTCTCAGGAAACTTATGAAGGCTGACTGCTTAGGTTTTAAATATTTTTCTTCCCCCTCCTTGAAGAAGAGCAGTTAATTGTCTGTCACCGGCCACGAGAGGCAGGAAGCTGCTGTCAGCTCCCCAGCCACATGCTCTGTCACACATCCAGAGCTTTACAGTGTCAGCAAACCGCACACCCTGCAAACCGCAAGCAAACAGCCCGTCCAACAACAGCCAAACAGACTTGTTCCTCTAGAAAGAAGGATTTTCTCTTTCCTTGCCAACAATGGGACCTAAACAACACTCCTCTTCATTTTGCTCCCTGCTCAGTAGGTCTTCGAAGTGCTGCGTTTTGCGTTGTGCCTTTCACCAGGCTCACATCTGCCCTCTCGAACCCCACGTGTGATGAGAACAGGAGCATCCCCTCACCCTGCCTGCTCCATGCCTGCTCTCTTCCTCACTGCCTGCAAATTTGGCATAAATTTGGATCTCCAAACTGTAACCAAACGCAGTGTTAGGCAGCAAACATGATCTGTTACTGCCAAAAGCCGCCTCTTGCTCACTCCTCCCCAGGAACAAGTTCCACAGAAATCAATTTCTTTTCTATTCAGTACTTTTTTCCTCTCCTGCACCGTGAGACACTTTTGTGACTAACCACCACTTGTGTTTTGGGAAGCAGATGTGCCTAACCTTAACCACTTGTACACAAACTGTGTTTGCAGTTCTGCTCTATTTTATTATTGATTGGAATTTCAAGTTGAGTCTTAATAGGGGAAAATGAATCACTGAACAAGCGTGTACTCTGTCCCAGATATGAACCACAAAACTCCAGGTAGTCAAGCCATGTCCAAACCAACCCAGTGACTGTTCTGATTTTGAAGGACAACCTGCATACAAATCAGAAAACATCTATATTTGTATATGCAGATATAATTTGGAAAACTGCGTCTCTTACTTATAAGAGAATTATTATATTATTTATAAGCAGTAGTTACAAAGAAGTTTTGATGAACTTACAAAGTTGCTTCGAGCTGTAGACTTTTGATTTCAGGACGGGGTTTGAGCAGACTGAAGCAATGATTTAGCTGGATACTTAGAGAATGGGCAGAGCTAACAGACCCCCTGGACTTCTTTCTTTTGTATCCTAACACTTCAGCAAATAATTACAAGCTAAGTATGACAGGAATCAAGAGACAGATTGGTCCCTTAAATGTGATCTTTCATCCTTATGCCAAATTATGATACTCTTTCATATAGCTTCTCTTCATGAATTACTTTCTGCAAGACTTGCAGGACAAGGTTCATTGGGAATTTAATCCCAAAGTGGAGTAATTAGGATCTGGTGATATAGATGCTGTGTGTGCTGTATGCAGACTTCTCACCAACATACTTAGCTTCATTCTTCAAGCCTGGAAACCTGAATAAGTGCTTTAAGAGTGTGTTAACAACTCACATTTATTTTGGTTCCTAAAAATACAGCCAGAACTAATATAGAAAACCCCTTTCTTTTAAGGAAGAGAGACATTTACAGAAGGCTTAGATAAGTTCTGTGGATATTTAATGTCAGGAAAAGAAGATTCAGATATAAGGAAGAAATTCTTCAATGTGAGGCTGGTGAGGCACTGGAACAGGTTGCCCGGAGAAGTTGTGGATGCCCCATCACTGGAAGCATTCAAGGCCAGGTTGGATGGGGCTTTGAGCAATCTGGTCTAGTAGAAGATGTCCCTGCCCATGGTGAGGGGGTGGAACTAGATGATCTTTAAGGTCCCTTCCAACCCAAACCATTCTGTGATTCTATGATTCCTTTTGACTTTCAAAAGAAACATTTTTGCTAGAGGATTTTTGGACTGTTTATGTGATACTCACCTGTGGTATTTAATTTTCTCCCCACTGCCTTTGAAAACAACAGACCCTACTCGGTTCCTGTGTCCTGGCAGCAATCAATATACTGCAGAACTCAATATGCTCATATATGTTCAATATATGTTCAAATTGGTGCAGTCAGAGCCAAATCCTCAATCAAAAGGACCCCATGCAACACTCTCCTCAGAAGAGAGGAAATCACTGCTGGTTTGCTTCTCAGATAACCTTCAGCCTCCCTGTGTGGTGCGGCTCGAACAAGCTTTGAATTAGCAGCAGCTACACCCTCCTGATATGGCTCTGCATCACACAGCACCCCCTCCCTCGAAGAAGTCTTCTGAGGGTGGTTTCCTCCTTCTCTGTGACACATTCCTGAAGCTCAGCTTCCTATTTTGATGATACTGGACTGGTTTCAATGTCAGAACTTGTCTGTAAACACGATTTGTGTATTGTGGTATTTGCTTGTGCATGGTACTTTTGTGGGGATGCCTCAGGTGAACTCCCCTTCACAAAGGGAAAGGGTCTTTCAGCTTCAGCTTTAAAACAAACTAGAAAATTACTTAAAATACTGTAACATATGTATAAAAGGAGGAGAGTCTCACCTGACTCAATTCTATGGAGTTTCATGACAGTCAGTTGTGGCAATCTGGTGGAGCTCCCTTCATTTTAGTGGAGCTACCACCAATTTACAGCAGCTAAGTCTCAAACTGTAATTTCTTCATGAGAATTACAATGTAGGGAGGAGATTTAAAGAGGGGTTAAATATGTCAAGTTAAAATTATTAGCCTTTCTATCTGAAAATTCAAGAGTTATGTTTAGCATCAGGTATACAGTGATTAACATTAATAGTAGGATATTTCTAATGACTTATCTCTGTATATCTTTTCCCTCACACCTCAGAAAAGCATGGGTCAAGTCTAATGACCATCTAAAATTACATCTGTTACCTGCACAGTTTCCCACCAAAGTATGGTCTTCATCTCCCGCCTTGCCCAACATGTGGTCCCAATCAGCACCGTCTTGTCTACTTTGCACCATCCCACAGATACTGACGTATTCAAAGGAGCACTGATCCAAGAAGGTGAGGCTCGAAGCTGACAGGAATAGAGTAACATATTTTACCATGTCTATTAATATCAGTTAAGGCTCTCACTATTAACCCCTTTCCGGAGTGTTTACATACAGCATTTAACATCAGGAAATATGTTCTTAATACAACTGAGACTGCACAGACTTTCATATCTATGTCTCTGTTACCACACATAAATTATGTTTCCTGCTGAAAGAAACATCTTATCTCTTTTTCCCATTCTTGGCTGAATATTTTCTTGTGGAAGACAGCTTGGCCCCTACGAGTTAGTTTTCCCTTTCAGACATCCATCATTTTTTCTAAGCTTGCCTGGGATAGGCTCTGTGGCCCATTTCTCTCTTCAGGGTGTAAATCAGAAGTAGTTCTGCTGAAGGTAGTGAAGATATTCAGGTGTATGTTAACACTGTATGTCAGTCCTGTACAGCATGTTGAGTATTTACTTTCATAGCTTTGCCAGTGGAGCTGGAAAACACAATTATCCCCATTTGTGCTCCTGACCCCAAGTGTCTTATCAAACATCACATAGGCAGAAAAGAGAACTTGAAATACTCTGATTTTGGAGACCCCAATTCCAGACTACTGTTACTTGAAGGTTTTATCATCATCAACAGCATGATGATCATCATCCACGAAGGAAACGGATACTATTACAAGTAATCTTAGAGGAAAGTCCATGTGAATGAAAGGTGTTAGACCCTTGATTCATTTAAATGGTATTCTATAAAGAAATGGGCATCTGGCTACCATGGAGCTTGCTGCTGCGTAAGAACAATAGTTTCTTTTAGCATTGTGAGAGGATCCTAAGGGTGAAGTGTTCCTGCTCCTCTCACGTGACTCCATCCCTGTTATCATGAAGCTTGAGTAAGGATTTTCAAATACATGTGTGAGAAGAAGGACTTACTGCAGTTGTACATGCGATTCAACCTCAGTAAGTCAATCCTGCTGAAATCCAACCTCTGCCCAATGATCTCATTAAATTCAGGAATTTTTGTTGTAATGGAAGGAATGTTGCTATTGATGTTGAAAGAATATGGGCCATAGTGCAGGACTGACTCATAATCATACGGGGTATTGAGGTCATCAAGGAAACTGTCATTGTATTTGTCAAAGGCGTATGCAAAACCTAGACAAAAACATACACACGTGATTAGGCAAGACCAGAAATAAAACTTAACATCTTTTCAAAATGCTTTACCTGTAACTAAATAATGGTCCAGTTGTCAACATGTAGGCAGCCATTCCCAACCAGAGATGTTTTAGCATTGCAAAAAAGGGACATGCATCTATAGATAATTCTGAATCATTTCAGACCTGCATTGTACCTCCAATAATTTCATCCCACCATATCTGAACATAGTCATCTCGATCCATCCTGGATTGCTCATGGTAAAATCCCAGGGCATGCAGGAGCTCATGTTCCACTATGGCTTTATAGTCACACCTCTCTCCTATAGACACTGTCTGGCCACTCTGAAGGTCCCCCACATAAGACCAGCACCTGTAAGGTAAAGACTCAGATATTGCACTCATTTTGCATAATAACTTCTATGATTTGTATCTACATATTAACTCAACTGCAAGATCAAGGTAAAAGTAAAAAAATAATATTTTTTAGCATTTCCCACCTGAAATTTTTCAGTTTTTCCAAGACTGTAGTTTTACTATTCCAGAATACAGAGCAATGTGTACCTTCAGCATCCTTCCAGAGCCTGGTAATGAGTCCCTGTCCCAGAAGTGATTGGCCTTCTCGTTTCATTTTGCCCTCCCTGGAGGGCAGTGCATGCATGTTCTTCAACTGGCTGCAGTTCTTGTAAAGGAGGTGGTGATGGCAAATGTTATTGCTTTTAACTCCGGGTAGCCCCAGCTCAACCAGTAAAGGAAGGGGAGTAGCAGAACATGAGCAGCACAGGAAAGTACAGTGGGTGCCTTATAACCTCATATACTGCCTTGGCTGTTGTTTATGTGTATGTTTACCGAAGTAGTGAGGTGGGGGTTGGCCACTTCTCCCAAGTAACTAGCGAGAAGATGAGAGGAAATGGCCTCAAGTTGCACCAAGGGAGGTTTAGATTGGACATAGGAGAAATTTCTTTACTAAAAGAGTGGTCAGGCCTTGGAACAGGCTGCCCAGGGAAGTGGTGGAGTCACCAACCCTGGGGGTATTTAAAAGACGTGTAGATGAGGCGTTTAGGGACACGGTTTAGTGGGCATGGGGGTGTTGGGTTGATGGTTGGACTCGATGATCTTAGAGGTCTTTTCTAACCTTAATGATTCTATGATTCTAAATAACTGGCCTGATTTTCAAAGGCAGTGGGCAGCCAAGCCAAGCTGCATTGGCTTCCTTGCTTTGGTTCCTAGACACAGATTTAAATCCTAACTTTTCATGTCCATTCAGAAATCATTCTATGTGTTTAAAAAAAAAAAGCTGCCCAAAAATGCTGTGTACCTGAGGACTGGATTCCTAGCCACAGACACTAGCTGGTGTCACCCGACTTTCAACAGTCACAGTGTTGGCCTCTGCTGCTGAGTTGGCTTCCCTGGCACCTTTACAGTCCCTGGACAGTAACAGGCATTTGGGATGTGAGTGACCAGACCTATTTTAGACTTCTATTTTAGGTGAGATGGTTTGTGACCTGGGAGAGTCCCCGCTGACTGCAAAGGCAACCTGCGGTGACCTGCACAGCAGTAGAGGTTGTCAGCTTCGACATTTGGTAAGGCAAAGCCGACCCTGCCTCTGAAAGCAAGGAGGAAGCTACATGCTAACGCCAACACACAGTGACATACCCTGCCCCTAAGCAACACCAGGAGGAAGTTATTTGCTCGTTTTCCCTGAAAGAGTGCCAAGAAAGGGATTCATTTCAGTGCGCAGGATGCAAATGGAAATAAAATTGTGTTTTCTTATATTAAGAGAACATCAAATGCAGATAATACCTTTGGTTAGTCTGTTTACATCTCCAGTATAAAACAAATAAGCTCTGGGACAGAAATGTGGTTCAGGTATTTATGTCCTTTGTAAGAAGCAAGAATGAAAACGAATGTCTCCTCAGTTGGAAAAACTACCATATCAAACACCTTGCTTTGAACCAGACTGTTAATATAAAGTTACCCGTCCAGCTTCTCAAATTTCAGGTAAGTCTGTTCCCCTTCATAGGGCTTGAAATCAACACACGACTTCAGCCTGAACACGTCAAACGCCTGCAGGATAACACCTTTAGCGTTCAGATCTGAAACACACAGCAGAGGATAACAAGAGCTTTTATAATACTATAAATATCTATAATTCTAGATAGAAACAAACGTGCATTAAAAATATGAACATGTATAAAAAAAATCTACTTGGATCATAGAGCAGGAGGCTGTTAGCAGAATTCCCTGACTGGAGTAATTTTGGCAGAGGCCATAGGGAGAGATAATATTTTTTATTAGGTAAACTGATAGTGCTGAAACAAAGAAGCAGACTTTTGGACATCCAAGGCATTGCTCAGGTATTGCTGGGGACTTTATTGCATGTTATTATATAATTTCAAGTACTGTAAACTTTGGGTTTTGGGCTGGTAAACACAGGAGAGAGCCATAGGATTTTAACACTGATTTGCTATTAGTTTTTACAGGTAAATTGTTCAAAATTTAAAATAGTCCCTAAAATTAAGTGGAAGCAAGAAGGGAGAATTCTCTGAACTTTTTTTCTTATGAAATATCTGCATTTCCTTTCTCCTGTACTGACCTGGGACTGTTAAGAAGAGATAAGGCGTGAAAGGTGCAGTAGATCAACATGCATATTCTTAAGATTTCCTGACTTCTTTAGCTAGAGATCTCAGCCCGACACACTGCTATTAATTAAATTGGCTGCTCGTCAGCATCCAGCTGGTCACTGGGGCTGCTACATCGAAAACAAGATGTGCTGGGGCAGAGTTGTGTTGCTGTCTGGCCAGCGCTAACAAGGGCATTAATGCAGCATAACTCAAAAGCAAATGAAACAAAAGCAGCCCAGAGAGATGGACAAAACCAGAATGTACCTAATGCAAGTAATACAGTGCTACCATAATAATAAAGTCCGATTACCCAGGCTGTTGGCTAGGATATAGGGGATGGGAAACTTCCATCTGTAGGAGCTGTTTCTCAGAGCGTTCCTCTCCAGCTGTTAATGAGATCAACGTGCTTGTCTTAACATTTTACGCCCAATCTACACTCTTGCTGATGTTGGTTTAGATCAGCAACACATACCGGAAAGATAATATCACCTTTGAAAAGCTTCCTTCCTGTTTCTGAAATGAGATAAACAACCATTTAGGCCAGAGTAACATATCGAGAACTACAATATATGTTTTTTTCAAAGACCACACAATCTATCAGGATGGCTCATCAGCCAAGTCATCTCGTTTTAAAGAGCAACTGCCCAGAAACAAGCAAACAAATAACCATTGCCACACTATAACATGCCAGTCCTCCGTTTGTAGCAAAGGAGGATTTGGGGTTGAGTTAAGATTTCCACAAAAATTTCATAACAGCTGCCCAGAGGAGATTTTATTATTTTTCCCAGGCTTGTATGCTGAAACAACTGCAGACTTCTGAACGTTGTAGTTGATATATAGGTGGAATGGATTTGTCCTGAAGTTAGGCATCTAATAGCCTAAGTAGTTGGCTAACCTAGGCTAATCATCTGGTATTCCCCATATGATCAAAGGAGAAAGACAAGGATTCTGGAGAGGGAAGAGGTTCAGTCCACCTTTTCAGACAACCTGAGCCTGAGCCAAGCTCAGATTGAAGCAGTTAAAGCTATGTGCCCTGTGTCTTAGATCCCATTACAGCTGTGTGTCCATCCAGTTGNCCCTTGTCTCACCTAAACATAGGTATCAGGTGCCATTTGAGATGCACAAGGGTATCCGAAATATCCACATGGGCTGACAGATGCAAAGTTTGGAAGACTCCTTCCCTTTCTAGAGTGGTGCTGGAGGAGATGTATTTGAACTGGCAACAGACACCCATGTTTTAAGCAGCTGATCCACATCTTCCATGCTTTAAAAACACAGCATTTGAGACTCTTATTTTATACCTTTATTTTTTTAAGGTGTCAAATTCCCCACGCAGAGCTGAGTCCAAACCCCAGCCACTGTATGGTCCTGCTAGTGTAACATTTTCATTTAGTGCCATCATATAGGCACAATCCCAGTACAGACACTTCATCTTCAGACCTTTTGTTATAGAAATAACTTATATTCTCCTCACATACATATGGAAAGAAGAAGATAAAAAAAAAAAAACACCACAAAAACTAGCACTATGTTTTCTGTTCTGTCAGCAAAACCAGAGGAAACCTACACCAGAGCATAAAGCAGATAACAGGCAATGTCAGGAAACAAAAACTCCCTCAAGGCAATGCTCTGAAATCCTGGGGTTGGAATGAAGGTATTTAAGCTTCATATCTTGGTCCTCAGTCATGTAAAACCAACAACTGACTTAAGATAAATGCACATCAACAAAGCAGAAGTTGAATTAGAGCTACTGCCAAGGTTTCTCCGGCAGTCGTGTTGCAGAAGAGTGCAGCGGGGAGGGATGCAGGTTCAGTCCAGCGGTTGCTGAGCCTTCCCCAGGAGCATCTGATTGTCGTTCCAAATTTAAGATTAAGATCCTGGGCTTCCTACAAAATTACCCTTCTGGAATTTTCGTGGCTTTTCCCTCTTCCCTTTCCAACACCAGCCTTTTACGGACCTTTCTATCCTCCGCCCCATGCCCTGCTACTGCCCTTCCATCTTCTCTGCCTGCTACCAGACTCCAAAGCGGAGGTCTTCTCCCTTCTCTCCAGAAGTAACTCGGGTTCATCTCACACATTTTTAACTGCCCTGCAATATTCACCGTATCCATGACACATTTGGGATTTTTCTCACGTAGGAGGGAGTTTCAACCCACTCTGGTGCCAGACTTGTGGTCCCCAAAGGCTAGGTCTGATCTCTGTAATAATTCAACATTCTGCTTATTTACTGTCTTGACTTACCTGAGTTTATTTCCGGAATGTCCTTTCTAAGTTGCCCTCCATCAATATCATCAGCTATCAAAAGAAATAATACACCTAAGTTAGTGACTAAATGACGTGAGTTGATATAATTCCCCACTTGGTGAGTGATAGTCTTCCACTAACATAAAAATGTTGCAAACTTACCTCTGTCTTCAACAGAGTTTTGGATCTGAAACATAGAAAGAACAGTTTCAAAATCACAGACAAATAAAATTAAATCTCACCCAAGCCAGAAAATGGAGGAGTAGGTGGGAATACCATAAAGGCATAGGAGCAGGTAAACAGTGCTGTGAAACAACATATCCTCCCGGAATCCATTTCAGAAGATCATCTGGTGCTACCTGGCAGTGTAGATATAGCGTCCTGCAGGTGAATAGCCTTCAGAAGTACTGATAAGCATAAGCCATCAAAAAAGTTGAACTTTAAAACGCAGAGCAGATTTTAATTTTATTAGATATAGCCATAAGCCAACCCGATAAGCAATCTGCCTCCCCATTTTATAACTATTCTTAGCATATTGACCCTTGTAGCAATCAGGAGCTATTGAACTATTTAATATTTCTGTGAATTCTTCAGAGATAATCTCACTCTTTTTTTCTGCTTTCCTGGCCCCATCTGCCATAAGACCAAAAAGCTGCTGCGTATGGAAATAAAACTCTCTTCAAAAGAAGAGGCTTATGGTCTGCAACCTGAATAAGTCACTGCAAGAGAAGGTTTGTTTGGTGGTTTTTTGTATGCCTGGAAACATCTTGGTAGATGCAAACAAATTTTTGTTTTCATTTGATTCTATGGGTAAAGCACCATCTTTAATTTAAAAATAGTCTTATTTTTGTAATCAACAGAATGCCAGCCATCAACTTCCAGCAAAATGCGTTGGTTTGGGTTCTTCAGGAGATCTTGAAGACTTTGTCTCTCAGAGTGGGAGTACAGCAAGGGGTCCTGGCTTGGTCCCCCTCACCTGCCTATGAAGGCATGTGCTCCCGGTGTTTTGCATGGGAAACCCACCCAGGGCTTTCCCTGTGGACACAAGTCATGTGGGTGTGCTGGTTTTGGCTGGGATAGAGTTAATTTTCTTCATAGTAGCTAGTATGGGGTTATGTGCTGGAATTTTGGATTTGTGCTGAAAACATTTGATAATACAGAGATGTTTTAGTTATTGCTGAGCAGGGCTTACACACAGTCAAGGCCTCTTCTGCTCCTCACCCCGCCCCACCAGCGAGCAGGCTGGGGGGGCACAAGGAGTTGGGAGGAGACACAGCTGGGACAGCTGACCCCAACTGACCACAGGGATATTCCATAGCATATGACGTCATGCTCAGCATATAAATCTGGGGAAGAAGAAGGAAGGGGGATGTTTGGAGTGATGGTGTTTGTCTTCCCAAGTAACCGTTACGCGTGATGGAGCCCTGCTTTCCTGGAGATGGCTGAACACCTGCCTGCCGATGGGAAGTAGTAAATGAATTCCTTGGTTTGCTTTGCTTGTGTGCACGGCTTTTGCTTTCCCTATTAAACTGTCTTTATCTCAACCCACGAGTTTTCTCACTTTTACCCTTCTGATTCTCTCCCCCATCTCACCGGGGGGGAGTGAGTGAGCAGCTGTGTGGGGCTTAGTTGCTGGCTGGGGTTAAACCATGACAGTCCTTTTTGGCGCCCAACTAGGGGCTTGAAGGGTTCGAGATAGCGACAGGTTTGATTGGTATGTGCTAGATTGAATTTATAGCTGTTATTGCTGCTTACCTATTAACTGACAGGCTCCTGTGCTTGCCATGGGGCTTGCTTGCCTTACTG
>VZTQ01011831.1:289852-347345 GCA_013400755.1 Pelecanoides urinatrix | reverse complement strand
CATTATTTGAGTTGCATGTTATAGGAATTACTATAGCAGGAACCACCTGAACCAACAGAGGACAAGCCTTACAAGAAGCAGTGCAAGTGCAGCAGTGACCTGACCTGAGCTGCCTTTGGTGCCCAATAACTCCACACAACACACCACCTCTCCTGTCTTGAGTGACCACCATAACAGATGGAGCCTGAAGTCATGGACTAAATGAACTCAATTCATGGACATTTTATGGGCATTTTATGGACATTTTACAGGGGTGGCCTGTAGACTAAGGGTATGATATCTGCATATTGTATCAAAGGATGGGAAGGGGGGGATGGTGGTTAATGAGGATGTATTGGATAGTGTGGGACCCGAGCATGACGTAAACGGTATGGAACAAAGAGTGGAGAGTGTGCTGGTTTTGGCTGGGGTAGAGTTAATTTTCTTCCTAGTAGCGGGTATAGTGCTGTGTTTTGTATTAAGTATGAGAAGAATGTTGATAACACACCGATGTTTTAGTTGTTGCTAAGTCAAGGACTAGTCAAGGAGTTTTCAACTTCCCATGCTCTGCCAGGTGCACAAGAAGCTGGGAGGGAGCATAGTCAGGAGAGCTGACCCAACTGGCCAAACGGATATTCCCTACCATATGATGTCATGCTCAGTATGTAAACTGGGGGGCTTTGGCCAGGAGGCAGCGATCGCTGCTCGAGGACTGGCTGGGCATCGATCAGTGAGTGGTGAACGGTTGCATCACTCGTTTTTCCTGAGTTTTGTTCCTCTTTCTCTCTATCTCTCTTGTTGCTTTCCTCTTTATTACAATTTATTATTGTTGTTGTCATTATTATTATTACTACTATTATTATTATTATTTTATTTCAAGTATTAAACTGTTCTTATCTCAATCCACGAGTTTTCTTACTTCTGCCCTTCCGATTCTCTCCCCCAGCCCACCGTGGGGGGAGAGGGTGAGCGAGCAGCTGTGTGGTGCTTAATTGCCGACTGGATTAAACCACTCCACCACCGCTGCTGCTACCTTTGCCTCTGTTTTGCTCACTTGCCCAGCATCATGCTGCACCCCTATCCTTCAGGGGTGGATGTCCCTGATCTGGCTGTGGAGGGGTGGAAGAGGAGATGTTCAGCAGGGAGGTCCCTAGCCGGGCTTTGCAGCTCGTTGGCCATCTTTCCTCCCAGCCCGTGAGACCCCGGTGTCGGGCGCTGCAAGAAGTGGGAGGGTTGTTATGGGGCAGAAAGGGGGCAGTTGCACCAGACTGCCATGGGGGTGGCAGGGAGCAGGGCTGGCCACCTTGAGAGCCCAGGGTCTCTACAGGTTGCACGTTCAGTACTGCTGCCCGCATGGGGCATCCGCCTGGCCAATCCCATCAATCCAGTGGGATCGGAGAGTGGAGTGAGGTACCAGCGAGTGCAAAGAAGGAGTTAATCCATGTGTCTTATCAGCATCTTTCCCCCAGAGGCACGATCACAAACCATCCCATAAAACCACCCCATAAAACCGGGGCCACAAGAGAGGAAACAACCTGAATTCACCGAAAAGCATCCTGTCACAGGAGCAGCAGAACGGGGGATACAAGGAGACAAATTGCCAAATCAGCCTCCTGAAACACAACTTGCAGGGGAAGAAAATCCACTAAGGCCAGCTGGCACAAGCCAGTCCTGACTCCTGGACTCAAGGGCATAAACCAAAAAAAAGGATTTGCCTCCTGCCCACCCAGCCTGTAAAACTTCTGCCGTCGTTAGACATGAATGGCAAATGAGATACAGATAAGTGGGTGACTCATTAAATGCTGCTTCTTACCGATACCCGCTGCAGGCCAGCGGTGTTGTGTCCAGCGCCCGTAAAGTTGTTCTTCACACAAGAGGAGTCTGATCACCATCACAGTTTGATGACTTCATTCCTGACTTTTTGCAGGTCTAAAGGACCTGGAGATCACCTGGCTTCACATTAATTCTTGCATTTTTAGCCTCAGAGAAGTGGGTTGTTTTTCTTAAGCAAATCTCTTTTGAGCTTCCAGACAATATCCATAGACAATATCCATCCATAAGTGCAGTGACTATCTCTAACATCATCTCAGTCAAGCATGATTGGTTTTAAATGATCCATAATATTTTTTAATTACTGCATCCAAACCTAGCTATGACACTGATGTTTTCTAGGCAATATGAAAAATAAAGGGTGGAGAAGCCCTCACTAGAAATTTTATTAAAAGCCACTGGGCTATCTGAATGGATTTCATGGGAACATGTGGTAGGTACCATGTTTTGTGGTTGTGGTCAACTCCAGGCCTTCTGTAAAAACATTTCAGTGATAATAATATTCAAAGTGTAGTGCTTGCTTTTATATACCCCAGAAAACAAGTGCATCCTTCTGAAGAGAGAAAATGCTAGTGGTTTATTTCTTGTAGCTATATAGCTATTTGTTGTGATTTAAATTTTTCCTGATTACACCACAGCATCAGCCAAGATCTAGTTGGTAACTGTGGTCCCGATGTGCAAGGTCCTGTACAAACCCAAAGTCTATAGGCAGTCCATGCCCTACAGAGCTTAACACACCTTGCCTGTTAAAAAAACACAGTTTTCAGGACTTAAAGTCATTTGGAAGCTTGAGGGTATTTCAGTGTGGTGGGAACCCATCATGGTCCCATCCCTAAAATTCTTCACATTGCTAGCAGATGAGTTTTGAACCCTGGCACAGGGACTCAAGCTTATTTTTGCCCTTTTCCTCTATATGCTTCAACTTAAACCTTTAAAAGAAAGTCCTGGTTTTCCTTCAATGCCCTCCCCCTACCATGTGGCTCTTCACTTAGGACTAAGGCATTGCCATTGGGAAAACTAACATGGATTTCCGTGCCCGTGGAGGATCAAAATGAACTCCAGTTTCCAGCAGCTGAATTGGTGGAATTTTGCAGCTCCTGGACTCTCGGATGAGAGAGGACAGCGACTCCCCTGATTGTGCTTTGCTGAGCGCATCCCTCCGCGTGAGCATCACAGGCAACAAAGAGACAGGAGAACCCAGATGGTGAATCGTGACAGTGTTCAAACCTGGGACAGTC
Organism: Pelecanoides urinatrix; assembly: GCA_013400755.1. Lineage (NCBI taxonomy): Eukaryota > Metazoa > Chordata > Aves > Procellariiformes > Procellariidae > Pelecanoides > Pelecanoides urinatrix. The sequence continues at coordinate 344,298 of VZTQ01011831.1, read as the reverse complement.
ACTAAATCACAACATTGCCCACTGCAGAAAAACATCTACGTTGTTTGTGTCAGCCAACATAGCTCTTCTGAACTGAAATTCAAATATTGAAGACTGACACTGATACCAGGTAAGGGAATACCCAGCACATTTACATTCCTGCACCTGCCCTGCTCTGAATTGGAGCAGCACCAAACACACACACCCCCAACACCAGCTCTATAAAGCTCCTGTTTCCATACGTGACACTCAGAGAACAGCAGCTGCTAACCTGCATTAAGCATTGGTGCAACAACCTACTTTCCAAGCACCGCTACCCACCTTGGAGGATGGAAGCTTGTTACTCTCAAGATAAATTTAATGCCACTTCATTCGATGTCATGGCTATGGTCATCATCACGCTTGAGGCATTTGCTGGCATGTGGATAAACACTTTCATTGTTTCTGTGCTTGGTTTGGCTTGGGTCAAAAAGAAAAGCTTTAACTCTAATGAGAAGATCTTGCTGTTTCTGGGATGCTCCAGGTTTTGGTATTTGTGCATCACATGGGTATATTTCTTTATTTCAATAATTTACCCCTGGTACTTTTATGTTCACCCCATACCCCAACTATTTGCAGCTATTGAAACCTTTTTAAATTTTTCCAACTTGTGGGTTTCTGCCTGTCTTTCTGTTTTTTATTGTATAAAAATTGCAAATCTCAGGCACATCTTCTTCATCTACCTGAAAGTAAAAATTGACAGGATCGTGCCATGGCTGTTGTTGGGTTCAGTGCTTTTGTCCCTGGTCATCTGCATCCTTGTCTACAATATCACTGATGAAGCGCACTGTAACAACCTCAATTCCACTACCCTAGGAAATTTATGGAAACTGAGTGTCAGAATGGATGAACATTTTTTCCCTATTTTTTTTATCAGCGGCTTTGGATTTGCCACTGCATTCACAGCAGTAATCTTTTCTGCTCTTCTCCTCCTCTTTTCTCTCTGGAGTCACAAACGCAAGATGTAGACAAACTCAGTGAAAAACCTCAGCATGGACGCCCATATCAAAGCCATGAAAACTATTCTGTCCTTTTTCTTCATTTACAGCATTAACTTTACATGTTTAGTCTTGACACTGATTTATGCCACAAAGAAGGAAAATCCTATGACGTTTCTCATTTTAGTATTTCAGTATGCTTTTCCGGCTGTTCATTCCCTTATTCTGATTTTCAGCAATCCCAAACTGGAAAAGACACTACTAAGGATTCTGCCCTGTGTGAAGTGCAAGGCTTCCATGAGGTAGGAACTGTAATAAAAGCTGGAGCCCCTTAAAAACGTTGAGATTTTATTATAAAAACCAAGTAATTCAATCTCTAATGCAAGTCTCCAGCTAGTGTAGGTGATACAGATGTTCTATCTTCACCATCTAAACTTCACTAAAAATCTTTTAAATAAATTATTATGAGTTAAATAAATTATTACTATAATTTGATTTAGACAATACTTGGAGTTAAATTATTGTCAGTAACAAAGTAATTTAGACCTCGTACATGGGCTAGCTGCAAAAGGGGAATAACAATACTGCTATCCTCCTAAAAATGCTTTGGTATTTGCTGATTGAAACTACTTAACTAAACAACATGTTTGTATCTATTTTATTTTACCTTTATTTCTGCTGTGGCTGTGTACTTTGTAATATTATGAGTTGTACCACTATCTTGCATTGGTTTATAACATGTGTGAAGGTGTTGATCACTACTATTCAGCAGAGGTGGTTACTGACTTATAAACAGTGATGCAGAAATGGCCTCGGGGTGGACAAGTGGGGTGGAGACCCCACTTCCCACGCCAGCCTTATGTGTCCTCTCCCTGCCCCACTTCATGCAAAACCATGATTTTCCCTGCTCTGTGCAACTGCTCTCCTGGTCTGCTTTTACTTTTTTATGAGATCTGCTTTTACCAATGGACCCTGGCTCAGTAAAACACTGAGAAAGGTGGTTTTTATGAAGAGTGAGGTGTGGAATAAAGTCATGTTTTCATCTCACAGTGACCCATGGGCAGATGTTCGGGGTGTTCATGCCAGGTGCTGGCAGCTGGGTGGTCCAGGGGGATCTCCGTGAGGCAAGGTCAAGGCTGCCTTGTGCCAGGGAAAGCCAATTCCAGCTGGCTCCAATGGACCCACCACAGGACACAGATCAGCCCATCAGTGACACTGGTGGCTCCTCTGGGAAAATAGATTTAAGAAAGGGCAAAAACACTGCCTGGCAGTGAGGAGTGAGGAAAACTGTGAGAAACAGTCCTGCAACAAACAGGGTCAGAGAAGGAAGGGGAGGAGGTGCTCCAGGTGCCAGAGCAGAGATTCCCCTGCAGCCCATGGAGAGGACCATGGTGATGTNTGTTTTCAGCACAAATCCAAAACATAGCCCCACACTAGCTACTGTGAAGAAAATTAACTCTATCCCAGCCAAAACTAGCACAGTTATGAACTGATCGCAACCCCCATTCCCTGTCCCCCTGCACCGCTCAGGAGGAGGAGATAGAGAAGTTGGGAATGAAGGAGTGAAGCTGAGCCTGGGAAGAACAGGGGTGGAGATAAGGTGTTTTAGTTTTGTCCTTTTTTCTCATCATCCTACTCTATTTTCAATTGGCAATAAACTAAATTGATTTTCCCCAAGTCAAGTCTGTTTTGCCCGTGACGGTAATTGGTGAGTGATCTTTATCTCAGCCCATGAGCTTTTCAATCTTATTTTCCACCCCTCTTCTGTTCAGGAGCGAGAGTGAAGGAGCAGCTGGATGGAGATCTGCCAGCTGGCCAAGATCAACCCACCACAGCAGATTACCTAAACATGAAATAGTTCCAGCATGAACAGAGCAGAACCTGAATTGTTCATTCCTTTCACCAGCTCAGGCCCAGAGGGACATCTTACCTCATGCCGAATGCCAAGTATGCATTTTTCATGCATCTCGGCAGGTTTTGTTTCTGCTCACCCAGGAGTATGTTTGCCAGGTGTGGAGTCCAAACCTCAGAGGCCTCCTGAAGCTCTGCAGAGTTCAGATATACCCAAAATGATCTTCAGGGAGTCATCTCAGGTGTAGCATCAGCCCTGCTGGACATGGATTCACTCTATAGGAAGCCCTTGAGCTTTCTCTCTGCTGTGTTTTCGAGAATAACCTTTAATGTATTTCTACTAGCAGAAGGCTTCTCAAACCTTCTTTTCCCTGAATCAAGGAGAAGTGATCATCTTGTAGGACAACAGTGTGAAGGACTCACTAATTTCTATGTACTCTCTATCAGAAATCAACACAGAGGAAGAGTTTCTGCTCAGAGAACATGAGTGGCCCCAAGATGCTAATTTGAAAAGTTGAAGTGAAGGTGAAAAAGCTTAGTTTGTAACCTTTTTATTTTAAGGGTTGCCTTTTCCGTGGGCAAAAGAACGCTCCCTTCCCTCTTCCTCTCCATCCCCACAAAAATGAAAGGGGAAGAGGTTAATAAGAAAATGTAAAAAAGTGTTTTCAAACCATTAGCTTTCACTCTTTTCTGGCTTTTCCGGCAGTGGTAATGGAAAAAATTACATTCATGTTGTTCCGCTAAAAAGAAAGAGTTTGAGTCATCTGATCAAAATTAGACACTCGGTGCACACTGCCTTTGGTTTGCCAATTCAGATCAGATGCCAGACTCCACTGAGTCCCACTTCCACAGCAGGAGACACTCTGCACCACCCACATTTCCTGAGGAAGGCAGATCTTAAACATCTCATCTGGACACATTTCCCCAGCTGAAAGGCCGGGCACCACCACACCTTCTTCTTTCCCTGTTGTTGCTCAATGCAGTTGATCCTTGAGCATGACAGTCCCAACTGCTTTCACAAAAAGACCATGGAAAATCCTTCTTATTCCCTACATCCCATGCGACATCATCCCTCAAAAGCTCACATACCACAAGACTCAGCAGGCAAAACCAACGTCTTGCAGATGTTCTCACACAAAAGAATGCAGCCACAGCAAACCACGCTGAAGATACTTTCTTCCATCTCCATGAAATCCCCATGAACATGATGCCCAACACAGCATCACCCCCCCACCATGCACCAGCCCCATCCAGCTGGCACTGGAGGGGACAGGTTATAAAACACCATGGCCACAGTGCACAGCCCATGTGCTAAAGTTGCTCTCTGGAGAGATGCAATGGTGTGCCCAGCTCTGGGGAAAATGTTCCTCAACTACAGGACGCTCCACCAGCTGGCCTCAGGGCTAGAAACAGGCCTGTTTAGTTTATCAGCATGGCAATAGGAACTCTGTCCCACCTACTTCTCCACTTGCTAATTCACTAATTCAACAGCCAGGCCAACTGTGAATGGAATTGATGTTTTATATGGCTTGAAAAGCGCAAATGACAAAAGACAAAGCTGGAGCTTGACTCGTTTGCCCAAACAGAGGCATCTTGAGTCATCTGAGAAGTCCTAGGGTATCTGAGACATCTGCACAGGGTTGGGAGCTGCAGCACAGGATCTTCTGGAGACCTACAGGGTCAGCCTGGGTACCCACGCGTCATTAGACACCTCTGTGTAGATGGCTGAATTAGTCCCTGGAAATTTAGAAGAGGGAGATGGATCACAGAGTTGTTGGTTATGATTGCAATGCCTGAGTGTTGTGTGAAGGGTATGGAGGAGACCTGTAACCAAGGCACTCCAGAAGCTCCAGGTTTGGGTAGTGGAGGGGAAGCGGAGGGGAAGGGAGGCGGACACATAATGGGAGGGGAAGCAGACATATAAAAGATGTCTGAAGTCAATACGAATGGCTGCCCAGTGCTGGTGTGGTCTGGAAAACTGCTTTGGGTCAAATCCAAAACATTTTTTATGATTGAGAAGTGAAGCAGTTAAAAATGCTTTTGCCATGGAAAGTGGGGATGAGCAGAGGGATAGCTCAGGACTGGTTCCACAGCATTCCTAAGAGCATAGACATAAAAATGGCTGGGGGCACTGCTAAAAATAAAGCAGTGCTCTAACTGTCTGGGCAGTCACAGATGTCTGAAAGCAGCAACGGAGGGAGCGCTTTTTCCCTTTTGCTGGGCCAGGAATGGTAGATACAGGCTGTTAGACCCATGCATCCAGCAAAAGGTCACCATCAGGGTCTCCCTTTCAGCCAGAAGAAGCAACTGCACCCCACTCCCAAAGAAAAGAGAGAGGCTACGAGTCCCAGAGGCTACGAGTCCCTGTAGAGGCTCCTGGTTGACTCAGGACCAGAAGCAAACAAGCAAAGGCCACGGACATCACCAGAGTGAGCAGAACCACAGTCCCAGGTGCTTTCATGAATCAATTAGGAGCAAAAACATTTCCCTCTTAGGCCATATGGGTAATTGCTGTCATTTCTGTAAATTTATACATTTCAGTGACTTAGAGTATTAGTATATTTAAACATCTTCTGCAGTTTTCTGATATTTGAGATCTGATACGTACAGACACACAGACAGACAGAAGCACTTCTACCTGTTCCCTATTAATGACAATATTTACAGTACATCACCAAATGCATTCTTGTGTCCATCTGCTTCTCCTGTTCATCCATATTTCACCCTGCAGACGCACGTGAGGTCTGCCAGCGTCTTTGCTCTGCGCTGCAGGTTCTCAATGGCACCACAAAGGCAGGGCACACTACTGCTTCCCCCTTTTTTTTCGATTTTTCTTTTGAGCAAAGGATGTGTAGTTCTCCCGAGAACATGGTGGGTTTCTCTCAAGCTCTTCTTTCTTGAGTTCCCAGTCTTCATCCCTCTGGTCTAAGGGGATTCCTTTCATCGCGGCTGTCCTGCGATAGTTTCTGCTCTCCACCTCCGCTCTGGGGAAGAAAGCAAGAGTGCATCTTCAGATACTGAGCACAGCAGCATCACACCACCATTGATGAGCACCCCATCTACAGGAACAAGGGATCATGTACTGCTATAGCCAAAACACTGTTGCTAGCAATGCATGAGAAAACACTGAGGCTCCAAATCCAACAGCATTCATCACCCCGAGCAACCAAGTACTCACTGAGAGTTGGGCTGAAGTGGGAAACCTTTGGTAAAGATCTACGGTGAGACTGCACTCTTACCATTGGAAGCATAATTTTAACTATACAAAGCTCTCAAAGACTGATCTTGTGAATTTGTGTGCTACTAAAAAGACTTAAGCACATTTAATGCAATTGTACATGGTATATTAACTCACTGCAACTGCAACATTTCCATTTGCTTTTATTTTTTGTACTGGTCATTCATAAGTAGTAGAAATTCTTAATGCCAAAATATCAGATCTGAAGACGACTAGAATTTGGGAAGATTTGTACATTGTAGTTATTCGTTATAGATGATCTTTTAACTTCAGAAATTATCTAATCCTTATCCAATTCAGCCCTGAAATTTTGCTAAACTTTGCATTCAAATCCAAAACTAAACTTGACAATTCATCCCTGTTTCGGTTTTCTAAATAATAACTTGAATTAAGCAATGTCACAGAAATAAGGCTGTGCTGTTGAGGTTCAAATTTTGCATGGGAAAACATTATGCAGAAGATACCATTTTCCCCGGCCCAATATCTCCATATGCAAATCATTCACAGCTCTCCTCTGGTTGCTGAGGTTTTTAGCTGTGTTTTTCAAGTCGTCTCCATGATTTCAACTGTGTGAAACCTGACAATGAACCATCACCCATCCAAACCCTGGGATTTCCAAGTGAGCAGTGAGTTTGCTTTTAGCATCTGTGATTTACCAAAGTCCTCATTTTTTTGTGATATTCACATATTTTCTATTAAGCAAACACAGTCCCAGATCTTCAGTGAAGGACACTGTACTAACCTGAAAATGAACATCATTGTAGATTGCCTTATAACCTTGAAATATCAACGATTTTCAATACGCTTCCCATTGTAAACAACCAAAGCAAATTAAAACCCACTTTCATCAAGACCAAAACGAATACACACCTTTGACCAGTATTTTTTTTTTAAAATCATCTCAGTTATGCTTTTGTTTATCACAGCTGTTAAATATATTTCCTGTTAAGTGTTGTTAATTTCCTCTTTACAACCTTTATACTTGCCTGGCACCAATTATCTTGGAAAGAAGTGACCCCAAACTAAAAAACAGATAGATACTTTCTGCATTTTGTAGGCACTAAGGAACTTTAGAAGAATGAGTACGTCTATCCTTCACATCCAAATCATACAACATAGAATCATGGAATGGTTTGGGTTGGAAGGGACCTTTGAAGATCACCTAGTCCACTCACCAAGTTTCAAGTCACTGAAAGATAAATTGGTTCTCTTTCAAAAAATAGCAAAAGCAAAAAAAAAAAAGACCACCTTTTCTTTCTCACACCAGCAGTAAGCAGGAGAAAGTACTGCAAAAACAGGAGCCATGGTGGTGGGTTGACCTTGGCCAGCTGCCAGATGCCCACCCAGCTGCTTTCTCACTGCTCCTCCTCAACAGGAGAGGGGGAAAAAGACGGAAAAGCTCACTGATAAAGATAAGGACAGGGAGATCACTCACCAATTACCATCACAAGCAAAACAGATTTGTGGAAAATCGATTTAATTTATTGCCAATTGAAAATAGGGTAGGATGGTGAGAAACAAAGACAAAACTAAAACACCTTACTTCCACCCCTCCTTCTTCCCAGGCTCAACTTCACTTCTTCATTCCCAACCACTGTACCTCTTTCCCCCAGGCAGCACAGGGGGATGGGGAATGGGGGTTGTGGTCATCCCATAACATATTGTCTCTGCTATTCCTTCCTCTTCATGCTCTTCCCCTACTCCAGTGTGGGTCTTTCCCATGGGCTGCAGTCCTTCAGGATAAGCCAGCTCCAGCATGGGCTTTCCATGGGCTGCTGCTCCTTCAGGGCATGTCCACCTGCTGCAGCATGGGGTCCTCCATGGGCAGCAGTGTGGATATCTGCTCCACCATGGTCCTCCATGGGCTACAGGGGGACAACCTGCTTCACCATGGTCTTCTCCACGGGCTGTGGAGGAATCTCTGTTCCGATGCCTGGAGCACATACTCCTCTTCCCCCTCTTCCTCCTTTGACCCTGGTATTGCAGGGATGTTTCTCACACTTTTTCCCTCACTCCTCACTGCTGGGCAGCGGTTTTTTCCCTTTCTTCAATATGTTTCCCAGAGGCACCACCAGCGTCAGTGATGGGCTGAGCTGTGTCCTGCAGTGTCTGGCACAGAACAGCCCTGACCTCTCCTCAGAGAGACCCTCCTGCACTCCCCTGCCACCAGCACCCGGGCACGGACACTCCAATTGTACATCTTGTCCAAGAGAAGACAAATTTTTTTCTCCTACTGCAGAGGTCTGGTTTTGTAGGTCAAAAATACCACCATATATAGCATCACAGAATCATAGAATCACTAAGGTTGGAAAAGACCTCTAAGGTCATCGAGTCTAACCGTCAACCCAACACCCCCATGCCCACTAAACCATGTCCCTAAGCACCTCATCTNGCCTGTCCAGGTCCCTCTGCAGAGCCTTCCTGCCCTCCAGCAGATCAACACTCCCGCCCAGCTTGGTGTCATCTGCAGCACTGTCACATCAGTGCAAAGCTGAGAGCACGGAGCAAAGCCAGCGGCTCCACACAGAGATGCACCGCATAGTCTGGGCTTACTATATATATATATACACACACAAACACGCACACATATGTGGGAGTGTATATAATATATACATATATTATATATATTATATTATATTATTATACATATATTATATTATATTATTATACATATAATATATACATATATAATATATACATATATACATATATACATATATGTATATAATATATACATATACGCCCTGGGCTGAGGCAGCGGGAGCCTTTGGTGCAGTTTCAATGCTCGGCACTTTGCAGAGGTGCTAGCAGCAGGCACGAGCTGCGGGTCTCTGTGTCACCTTGATGCCGTTCCCGGCAGCTCTCACAGCACCCAGGGTAAAGCTCTACTCATGCAAACAAAATCTGATGCAAATTATATATTTGTTACTCAGAAGCAGCTGTGTTTTGAAGGCTGTTTCCTGTTCTTTGCATGTCCATGCAAACTTCGGTGAGTGGTACGGATACTCTTTAGCAGAATATTCCTAATATTTACATGTTAATAATATTTACATGTCAATACATGTAATATTTCCATGCTGATGCAAATAGTCCCCAGCACAGAGCTCAGCCCAGGTAGGCAGGCGTATGTTCATGCAGCCAGCAGCACCCGGGGCCAGACACACAGCGTGAAGGATCACGGTGGTGCTAGTGGGGGCTGAACTGGGATTTAGGAAGGATTTGGATGCTCACAGCCCCGTTTAGATATGCACGTCAGCCTGCATTTGGCACAGGGTGTTATTTTAAAAATTGCCTTTTCTCTCTTTTTGCATGACAGGCAAATATCCAAAACTGACAGTGATGCTGTGTAACAAAATATCCCTCACATCTACATACCAAGACCACAGACACCGTGAGCAGAGGGCAGACCTCTCTGTGCCGAGCAGCGTTAGCACGCAGACACACACACTTCATTTGCTGCCTGCAGCGCCCTTCGGTACTGCCCAGCTCCCGCCGGAGCCGCGGAGCACTGCCTGACCATGGACATCACCTCTGGGACCTTCTGCACACCTGAAGGAGCAGAAGGTCATCGTGATTATACTACAAATGCCAGTAATTCCTCCTAGTTACTTCCAGGTTTGCTGATGTGAGGAGGTGAAACTGTTGCATGAGGGTGAAGGCATCTGCTGTGGTTGTAAATTATAGTGGTTGGGCTTAAAAAAAAGGTTCCTGAGCCTCGGTGATAAATTCTTTGCTGCCCACAGGCTGCGTTATGGCCGTGAGGTGATCACACAGGCTTTGTGTGTCTTATAAAATGTCCTAGGCATGGGCATTCAAAGCATCTTCCCAGTAACTAAGTTCTCCCAGCCACGCTCCTGGCTGAGCCACGCAGCCGTAGGGCAAGTGAGGCCAGCACATGGCTCTGAAAGACAAGTCTTCCACCTTAAATTAGTCATTCACCTCAGAAAACCCTCTCAGTCGCCCTAGGCTGTTGCCTAGGTGGTTCAGACGGGGGTGTCAATCATCCTGTCAATCATCCTGTCAGTCATTCTCCAAGCCACCTCCACCCGCACAGGCATCTCTGCCTGCCGCCGGCATTGCCCATCGGCATCATCCCGTCGGGCTGTCACCTCACCGCCACGGCTCGAGGGCACAGCCAAGTGCACGGCAAATGCTACAGACTTGGCAGGACTCAGTAAGCAGGATTTAATGGTGAAATTAGTGCAAAAATAACAGCACTGAATAGGTAAGTAATTGCTACAAATGATTAATTGAGGGGAACAGGCTTGCAGACCTTTCACTCTCCAGGGAAGACAATATTTACCTCTTCTGATATAGAAACTATGCAAGCCAAAACCTGAGAACAGTATAAAGAGAAAACCCTCCTCTGGAAGAAAATGCCCCATTCTCAAAGAAGTGGCAAACCTGAGCTTATCCCAGCTAGGGTCTGGGTAGCGAAAAAACTAATTAGCAAAGCTTGGCTATCAGCTGCTTGTTGTTTAAATGTCTTTGAAGGTCTAAGGGCAATAAGAGCCGATTCTTCTGTGTGGAAGGCAGGTGGTGAATAGTGAGGGTTTGCAGCATGTCAGCTCCATAAATAGCGAGGCTTTAGCTGTAAAGTGTCTTGGATGTGGGGTGGGGAAGTAAAATGCCACCATCCCACTATAAATGACCTTTGTCCCATCAGCTTCCATCACAGCCAGAGCTTAGAAACAGGAACGTGTGGGTCCCACCACCCCCTATTGGGCTCTGTACAGGGGGATTTTGCACAGTTTGGGTGTCTCTTCCTATGGAAGGACACTGATGCTGTGTCAAGATTAAAGGTGATCATGGGGCATTTCAGCAGGAGCCAACAAGCTGTAGAAGTACAGCGAAAAGACAACAGTACCTATAGAAAGGTTTACATGGATTAATGAAAGGTGGTATTTGGTAGGCACTGGCCACCTCAGACATTTGCCCAGCCACTGTGCCCGATTTTGAACTTGGCAGCTCTTGTGTTGAACCGGCAAGCTGGAGACTTTGAGTTGGATATGCGTCTATTAAAAAATCCATGATTTATATGGTGCCAAAGCAGTCTTGAGAAGGTGGCAGCGGTAAAAAAAATGCCAGTTAAGGACTACAGTGGGACTGTAAACTCAGAGGAAAACCCAGGGGAGGAAAAGCCTTTGGGTGCTCTAAGCATCTCAGGGTCCAGCACGTGCAGGTTTTACAAACAATGTATTTAAACACCAGGTAACCTGTGGGACTACAATTTGCCCTGAACAAGCTGGTCAGCCTGTGGTGATCTGTCCCACTGCTTTAGAGAGATGCAGGTATGGGGCACAGCTCAGACCTCTGGAGGACAGCATCCTGATCCAGGGAAACAGCTTTGCAAGGATGAAAATATCCGTGAGTCAAATCAGTGGCTGAGAAACAGGAATGGTAATTGGGAACCCTTTAAAAGCATAGCACTCATTGCATATGGTGCCACAGCGATAACCGTAAAGAGATAAGACAATAAGGGGTTTTCCAAAATTTGGAAGTAATATGTAGTCATCCTATTAACAGATCAAGTGGTATAATTTTCAATAATTATGTAAAAAAAAGGGTGGCTCTGTTCTTTACTACAACAAAAGCCAAATGATATACATACACCAACATCAACTGCTAAAGAGCTGTTCTTAAGCAATTCAACCTGTGTATTCAGTATTCACCACTCTAAGGGGATAACACTTGTTAGTTCTTGCTTACATTTCCTTTGCTTAATAATCGCTCTGTAATATCCTTATAAAAACAATGATGTCATGAAGTGATAACGATTTTGAAAACATACCAAGGCAAACCATAGAAGGCAGTGGAATAAATGAATGTCTTCCCAATGGCTTCCCTGTGACAAAGACCCACATTTGCTTATCTACTACTCGTGCTTGATGGCTTTAATAGGCTTCAGGTGGAAAGATAAGTAACACATGCATATTCGTTCTGGTCCTTTATATAGTAGTCAATTTAATTTTCATTGCTGGAGCCCCGTCAGCTGCCGCAGTGGGACCAGCCATCGCTACTCACGTTTCCAAGAACCTGGAGCAGTCTTGGTGACCGTAGATTTCCGCAAGCCTCTTGGGAGTGTCGCCAAAGAGGTCGGCCGCATCCATGGCAGCGTGCAGGGAATGAAGGGTGCGAAGCACCCCCAGCCTCCCCGACTCGGCAGCAAAGTGAGCCGGAGTCCAGCCCACGTCGCTCCGCAGGCAATGCCGGGCGCCGTGATCCACCAGGAGCTTGACCAGCTCCGACCGCCCTTGCGTTGGGCGGCAAAACGGGGAGAGAAGATGCACCTGCATTAGACTTTATACCTTCAGGATGCAGAAGATGGTCACACATAGTTGATCATAATTCCCTCAGTCATATAACAATGGATTTTACACACGACCTGGCCATTTGAATTATCAAATAAACGATACTCATTAGAAAATGCTGATTTTTTTTTTCCAAACTAGACTGCTTCCAGAAGCATTTTACAACAAAAACAACAATAAAATCAAAAAGATTTCTACTGATTTCCGAATAGCACATCTCAATTAGTCATTGACCAATTGGCTATTGACTATTTCGTTGTTTCATTTTGGTTTTTAGTTCAATGCAAAATAAAATTTAAACATTAAAAAACTGGAAACCTGTGAACAGCTTTACTGAAACAAAGGTTTGTTTGATAGGAGATAGAGAAATCCCTTGTTTTCATTCACTTTCATATTTTTATAACTTGTGGGACTGCTTAAAGAAGCAAAAAAAGTTATTTCTACCCCACTTCACACTGCCTTGACTGAGCTAGATCATTTCCAATGGCACCTAGGCCATGCCAGTCTCTCACCATCATTTTCTTAAATAGCTCAGTTCCCTTTGCGGCTGCCCAAATGAGTAATAATCCATCAGGGCAAAAGTAAAACATGGTGTCAAGTGTAAACCAGCAAATCACACACTTGATTTCTGAGCAAAGACAGATGCCATGATGGAAGATCCCAACGTGTAACAAACACCCTAGCACAGAGGAGTACAGGTCCAGTTTCCCATTTTAGACTGGGTACAATTACACATTATATATTGTTGCATTCATCTCTTTTCTGGGTTGCAAAGGGATATTTGACTTTAACAGACACTTCTGATGGTGAAGGACCAAATGGGAGCTGCAAACAACTCTGGTCCCGTGTTGTTCATTTGACCAGGTGGGATAAAGAGAGGGCAATGTAAACCACACTGTAATTATTTTGTTCTATTGGGTTTGATAAATACCTGGTATAAATACAGCGGGTTTGACTTTCTGCTCATTCCTGCAGGTGTACGTGAGAAATAACTCCTCTGCACTGTATGAAGTCACCTCTTAGAAAAGTAATGTGGGGGGCCAGCAGACACGCTATACGTACATATCATGTAAATTGTAAGTTTTCACATGACGGGAAAAAAAGCTAAAAAAACACTTTAATGGTAATCCCATAAATTATTTTGGAGGTAAAGTTCCCATTTAAATTGGTATTTTTTTCTTTTCTGCTCATTAAGGACAAAATGATGAGTTACAAGCTGTGACTATGGCCAGCATTAGTTGCCATCATAGCAAGATGTAATTACAATCAGCGTCATCATTTATGACGCTGGTTCGCAGAGGTAACAGAGCAGGGAGTGCCCTTACCTTTTGCAGCAGCCCAGTGCAGCGGGGTCCTGTCATGCCAGTCGACATCCTTGTGATTTGGGTCACAGCGCCCTGTCCTCAAAATCTTATCCACCAAGTCGTAGTCCCCCAAAGCCACGGCTTCATGGAGCTCTGTCATGCTGCACACTTCAGGGCCTGGTAAAAGAGCGATGGTCATTTAGTGGGTGTTCATCGATGTATCAGCTCCTTTCAAAAGCAATTTTAACAGATCAAGCAGCATCTGGATTAAAAATGAGACACGCACTGTGAGAAACCCGGATTTATCCAAAAATAAGGAAAAAGGAATGAGAGAAAAAAAAAATTATAATTTATCTTCAAACCAGTGCTCACAGACTGATGGTGATGTTTGGTTTGCAGTCATGGAAGTCTGGAGCAAAGTGCAGCCCTTTATGTAAAGGACTCATAGAAAAAAAAACACGTTGCATTTCTCAAGGATGTTGCTAACAGCCAGCTCAGGCCAAACATTTGCCACGGGTCTGTTGGTACTCACTTACCATGGAAACTGGCTCCTCCCTCGCCAATGCTGCAGATCCATTATTGGTAGCATTTTATTGCAATGAAAAAATGTCTGTGCTAGTGTCTTCTGATGTTCTTTGGTGCAAATAATTGAGCTACAGCATGTTGCTTAAAAATCTCGTCTCCATAGCCGTGCTTTGCACTTTCCAGTCCCATACAACAGATCCCCATCAAGAAACACAAGCAAATCTTCGGCCCCTGCAAGCCTGTGGAGTTCAGTAATTATACCTGCGCTAGGGGATATTTCCTAGCTGCTTTGCTGGCAGGGAATTTAAGCAGCTTGCAAGGATCACCACGCTACCCCATCATCCTGAGGATGGAAACACTGCAATATTTTCTCCAGTCTGGCCAAATCAGTGGGGAGAAAACTTTAATATTCCCATATTGACAGCTGGTCTTGAGCTAATTAGTCCAGTCCCCCTCATAAACCAGAAGAGTTTTAGGATTTGCTCCAGCTTTTGCATTGCATTTGCCACATGGAATAATTTTCACAGATTGAAAAGAGTGTGATTTCTATGTTCAGCATATTGGAAAGGACCAATACTGGAGCTTGCAGGGGCTGATGAGAGGGAAGGTTTGCAATCCTAAGGGAGCCAGGGGTGGATGGGGACATTTCCTTGCTCCCAACTCCCATCAACATCCCAACTACATCCCATATCCCGGCTGCAAGGACACACCACCATCTCTACCCTGCTTTCTTGTAAGAAAAAGATGAGATACAAAGGTCAGAGGGAATCACAGCCTGCTTCAGTAGGTGCCCTGACTTAGGTGGTTGGACTGGGTAGACCAGATCGAAGAGAAAGACCCATACCTGACTTCTACTGAGTTTGACTCCTGCACATCTGGGAATATCTGAATATATTAAAAAATATAATAAATTTTGGATCTCCTCAGTGGGCCACAAAAGTATCATCGGTTTTGGCATGTGTCTGTTACTTTAACCACTCATGCATCGCCTCCTCCTCCTCATTGCCTCTCACTAACCTTGAAGAACCTGTTTCTTTAGATTAAACAGAGGTCTTCGGCGTTGTCCTCCAAGACCTTTCATCAGCATTAAATCTATCCTGAAAATGTTACACTTTAATGCATCCAGCCTGTCACTGTAATGATTGCTGGACAAAAGCACAGGAGAAAAAAAAAAATCTTGGACCTTTTCATACAACTTTCTTATTCTTTTCCAAGGAAATGCCAACAAAATCCAAAGTTTAAAAATATAGCTTAAATTTCAAGCACCTGCGTGCTCTGCTGGGTTCAGATCATACCCACGCACATACATGCAAAGGGAGAGGAAGAGAAGCCAATGATCCCACCCCACCAGCTCTCCACGGAGACAGTCCACGGGTGCAGCTTCATAAGCAGTTTAGGCCAAGTCAAATTTTACCTTCCCTCCCTCCCCTGCTGCCTCCCTTTGCTAGCCTTCAAGCTCATATGGCTGTTTCATCAGCTGGATCAACCTGTTGATCTCTCAGAAAACGAATCTTTTATTATTGGTGCTGGTTTTAGGCTTAATTCCCTAAACTCAGCGTTATCGAGGGGGGTGGGTGCAGATCCGCCCCGTCGGTAGGGACCTGGGCTTGATCCACCTTAAATCGCTCCAAAAGTTGCACCCAAAAGTGGGATCGGTTTCCTTAGGGTGTTGTTATCCCCTTCTCATCAGGCCAGAAGAAAAGATTTGCATTTTTACGGAGAGACCTCCCCTCCTGGCCCCGCCGTAAGCGTGGCAGCTCCTCCGCGGGATGTTGCAACCCGGCTGGGGGGATTTTCTCGCGGGGATCCCGGCGCTGGATCCAGCCTGTGCCACCACGCTCGGCCGCGCCGCGAGGGGAGCCAGGAACTCCCGGCCACAAGCAAACAAGCCCGTATATAAATCCGTCCCTGCCATACAAAGGCAGAACCCAGCATTTAAGCAGCCGCGGGATCCTCCGGGGCGTACAGTGTTTTTTGGGGATGGCTCCATGCCGGAAACTTGTTTTCCAGGCCCGGGGAAGATCTCTCCCAGAAAGATTGTCTCATCTGAAAACTAAGGCGAAGTTTGGTCCCTCCCCTTCGGGGAGAGCCCGGCAGTCGGTCTGCCCACCAGAGAGACGTGCTCCTGCGGGAGCAGCCGCCGCTCGCCTGGCTCCGGAGGGCCGTGGGCGGCCGAAGGGTCCATCCTGCTCCTCCGGCCAGCGGGACGGGAGCGGAGGGCGGCCGGGACACCGCGCAGCAGGTACGTGGAGCGCCGGGGGCTGCTAAAGGGGGGAAAAACGGTCTGGGGAGAGCACGGGGAGGAGCGACGGTGGCAGGAGCGGGGTTTTAAGGAGCTGGGTTGTTTCTGTACAGCCCCTCACGCAGCTTGCCAGGGCTCCCGCTCCCTGGCTTCAGCCTGCTCTTCCCGAAGCCTGGTCCCAATCCTCGAGGGCTTGTGCTCCTCCACTTCCTCCCTTCCAGCCTCTTATCTGGCCCCAAATCCCTGCGTGTCCCTGCGGGGGGGTGGGAGTCGCTCCAGATAAGCCGCAGGGGCGAATACGGTGGACATGCCCCTTCCCCGCTGCGAGCACGGCCAGCGTTCAGGGAAAGGGTGAATCGAGTTTTCCCACAGGGAAAAGTAACCCACCTCCTGACACGGACGTGCGCAGCGTGGGGATGGGGAGCAGCAGCCCCAGGCTGCAGCAGGGGAAACTCAGACTAGATGGAAAGGGAAAAAAATATTCACAGCGAGGGTGATTAAACCCTGCTTCAGGATTCCAGCCTTGAGACATGCAAAACCGAGACAGGCCCACGCGTGCCCTCCTTTGAGCAGGGGTTTGGACTAGGTGACCTCCAGCAGTCCTTCCTGACCTAAATTCTTCTGGAAGGCTGAAGGGGACACAGAGCAGGTTTCGGGTGTTGTGCCAGCATGGCATTTATCTCCCCCAAACCCAGCATCTGCTGGGTGGACGCCTGCAGGGGACCCTGCGCCTCGGCTGCTGGGGAGAGAGATGGTTTTAGGATGTGGTTCCCCCCGTTGTGTTTTAAGCCCGATGAATTCAGGTATAGGTGACAAGATGGTGGACTGTGACGGTAGTCAGATGAACCCACTGCCGGGAAAGCCTGCCTGTACTTTACCCTGTGACACAACCATCTGACCCTCTCCAGGAGCAGCAGGTGGAGGCTCCTCAGGGTAGGAACCGAGGGTGGCAATGCCATCCGGGCTTGCACGTACCAACCCCGCTGACATGATTTACAGCAGCCGAGAAGCTGCTGTGACTTACTGCTGGGGACACGTGGGGCCTCTAACGGGCAGCTCTAGGAGGAAACAAGATGTTCAAATCTCCATCTCTGGCTGTTGTCAGTGGTTGGCCTCCCCTTTTTCTCTGCCTGCTGGAAGTGAAACACTTCATCTCTTCAAAACCAACTAATATTAGGGGGGAAGGGACCTTTCGGCAGTCGTGCTTGCAGAGAAGTGAGAGGGGACGTTCCTGCTGGGGGAGGTACACTTGGATTTAGCCCTTGGATCCAGAAGCTCCAGAGTTTATGGGAAGACTGAACCCAGGTGCCTTCTCCTGCTGACTCCAAAGCTGCTGCTTCCACTCTACGTCCCCACATCCTGACCACATAGCAGACAGGTTTTCCACCACCCAGGTCCTGCTTCACGCCCAAACCAGCAAGCACAGGGTGAGAAGAGTTGCTTCAATGCCTAAAATGGGGCATTTTAAGAGCAGAGACCAGAACTGGGGCTCTTGGGTATACGCTGTCATAAAGCTTAGGGGTGCTTTTTCCCCCAGACCCAGTGAAAGTTGAAATATTTTGGTATCTGGGGTAGGGACTAAGGTGATCCCATGCCCCAATGATGAGAAATGGCTCTTTGATTCCATCTCCAGTGCCAAATCAGGCAGGAGATGTGCTTAAAACAGATTACTGAGAGCTCAAGAGGGGGACAGTGACACCTCCATCAGCTGGGGAGCATCTCACTGGGAAGTGCTGCCGAGAAGTGCCCTGAGACATGGCTGGGAGGCCCTGGCCTAACCCAGGACACAGGAGCATCACCCAAAAGGCTGGGAATCGCCCAGCTCCACCTTTGCTTCTCTCAAGTCTCCATTTCCCATCTTGAGAAGGGGGATGTACTGTCCTTCCCCAGCCTCGCATGGCGTCTGTGCTCGTTGTGATGTGCTACCACCGAATTACTGAGGTCGGCATCACCTCTGCACCAAGCCACACCAAGATGTCAGATGGAAGCAGCCTTTAAAACATGCAGTATACTTGTTTACTGGGAAAAAAAGCGGCTCAGATCAGTGGAAAAATACACATTTGCATTTTGGTGACAGCCTCAGCCACTTACACCCTGCAACACAAAAGGCGTCAGTGTGAAGGACTCTCTCCTTCAGCTCCCCCACATGCCCCAGGCTTAGCTCCCCCACTTTGGCAGCTTTCAAATAAAGGACAAGCCAAGGTCAGGGGGAAAAAGAGAAAAAAAAAAAAAAACCCAAACAAGGAAAAACCCAAACAACTAAAACTGTAGGCCCTGGTAAAACCTCCTTTACCGCTGCCCACTATCCAAGTGAGAGCTCCTGCGTGGGAACTGGTCGCCGTTTGCTATTGCATTGCCCGGACCCCCCTGCAGCCCCCTCCTCCCTTGCTGGAGAAGCTGGCACCTCTCCAGCCCCCAGCTGCTGGGATGGACACTTGTGGAAGCGGCAGAGATCAGGTTTTGTCAGGCGTGGGGACAGCTCGCCCTCACACCAGCACCACCATCCTCTGTCCTCCTTCACCAGTAACTTCCCACATGCTTTATGGAGATGCTGAGGAATAGCAAACCCACTTCAGGTGGTGTTGGGAAGAAGCACAGTGACACCCACGACCCCGTCCTGCCGCTCTCCTGTGCATAAGCTCCCCCGCTGCAAGCCCCTGGAGCGCTGGAGGGGAAAGTTTGCAGATCTGGCCCAAAAAAGCACAGTGCGGGACCACCTCCTTGTCCCAGCTCGCACAGACCCACGAAAGCCAGCGCCGATTTATACCGATGCTGGATCCAGCCTTGGGATTTAAAAAAAGCCTCTGTGTTTATCCAAGTGCCGGGAAAGGCTATCAGAGCTGCTTCCTGTGCCCTTTCAATCCCCGGCTCCAGGGCCGCTACAGGAACCGCGTGGCCACAGCCACAGCACGTCGGCTCTGACAAACAGACTCAAACCCATGAACTAAATGCAAAACCACCATTAAACACCGAGGAAGCCATCCTCTGCCTGATTGCATTCACAAGCAAGAACGTGTAACTTCCATTTTCAGATCGAGACGACGCTCTGTTTATGGCACTTGAAGTGGACCCAGCTCTCCTCCATGGCGTGTGTGGGTTCTGGCCATTGAAAATTTAGGAGCAGGACACTCATCTCCGGTCTCAACTTCTGTAAAACCAGCAGGGCCACAGACTTCAAACACACACAAATACATAAAGATACAACCTGATGTATTTCTTAAAAAGCACCTAAGGATTTGATTTCCAACACCGCAGGAGAAGAGCAGAGGTGGTGGCTGCTGTTATCCCACAGCATCCGTAGGGAAATCAATTAGCTACCATTGCCATAGTGTAATTTAACAGCCTACAGGTTTTTGGGCTATTTCTCTTCTGCTACAGAAGATGCTGGAGATGCACAGATGAAAAGTTGGTTTAGGACAAAAAGAACAGGCTGATGATGTAAACTGCTGACAGTAACCACCCCCCGCCCCACCATCCTAGCTGGAGGTTCGAGGTTTCCTTTTCTGCTGTTCCTTTGAGGGCTGGACAAATTGGGCAGAGCAGCAGTTTAGCATCTCAGTAGTAAAAATGTCCTGCACAGGGCATGTCACTGTGCTGTTATTTAAATTCCCCCAAAAGAGTAAAGCAGAGCAAATGCAGCATTTTTACCTGATGCACCTGAATTAGGCACCTTCTGAATTTCCTAAAAAATAATGACATTCTTCTAGATAAAAGCTGGAAAGGTGTTTAAATTTAAAGTCACATTTCACATGTAAAACATCATTTCAATTTGTATTTCTTACCATAAGCAAAGCGCATGCCCGAAGACAAAGGTTTTTAAGGTGTTACAGGTGATGTTTTACTGAAAGAAATTCAACTACAAACAGGAGTAGTTCATAGGATAAACAAGGGGGTTTCCCCACCTCTTGTGTGTGCTTTTCTTAATATCTATTACTGCTTTAAAAGTTAATGCTCTGCTTAATACATTTGCTTTATGAGACTGGTAGGAATTTTAACATTTAGTCTGCATTTTAAAAAACAGCAATAATATTTGATGACAGTTTCTGGTCCTGATTCAATAACCTCAAAACACCCCTCACCTCAACACCTTTCCTGTTCAGAAAAGCCACATTAACCCCAGCCCTTTGGACGTGGGATGGGCAGTCACAGCTCTGCTCCTAAACCTACTGCCAAATCCTTTTGTACCCCTGGGTAAGGGAAAGAAAGCACTTCTAGCAAAAAGCACTTTATAACTCAGTAATAGCCTTGTAGCTATGAAAAAAAAAAGGTTATATAAAAAAGTTACATAAAAGAAGTTACATTAAAAAAAAGTTCTGCAAGATGGCAAACTCTCAGGGTAAATACATCATAAAATAGCACACACATTTCTTCAGCAACTTAAAACAATAATTGCTTTTCTGCTCTTTATTTCAAAGGGGAATAAAGTTCCCAACAGCCCCAGAAGGCCTCAGGCACCGATTTTTGCTTCGCTTATGTGCTAAATGCAAAAGTTCCCCCCAGATTTGCAGTTATGGTTAGGACGGCTTTTGCTCCAACGCCTCCCCAGTTAGATCCTGCTCTGTAAATGATGCCTAATTGTCAGCTGGAACCCCACGCAGCAAAGATACTGAACTCAGAGTATCAAACTTCCCTTTAGGACCTCACATGAAAATAAAGTTGGCTTTTTTCTTTTTACTTCTTTTTTTTCTAATTCCATTTTTGGCTAGAACTTTTTATTCCAGAAATGCAGTACTTGGCCTCCTTGTTTACTGCTGACCCCAAACAACCCCCGCATTTCCCCCATATACACACTCCTCGGTATTAAGAGAAAACCCTTCCAGAAGCAGCTCCTCTGGTTACTGCACACTCATCAGCCGAAGGAGGAACCGGCAGGGCAACCTCTTAGAAAAGCAGCAGCGAAGCTGCCAAATCAGTCCTAAAACAGGTGCTCAGCCAGGCTTCAAACCCCTTCCAGCAGCTATTATTAGCAGCCAAGCACTTAAACCCGGCCGAACCCTCTCCCACGATCAGGCAGAGACCTTTCGAAGCACTTTCACTTTTGGGGATTTAATTATGATGGAGCTGGGCTATCGGATGTTTTCTCGGAGTGATGGATGTGGAAGGGAAGTTTCTCCGCGCGGATGAACGGAGCCATTAGCTGCGAAGGGAAGCCAGGAGCAGAGCAATATGTTACTAGAAGTGAGTACGTTTCCTCCTTGCCCCCCTTTCAGGTGTGGTTGGGAGAGGTAAATATCTGCTGGTGGCACTGCTGTGGTTCTACTGGTGCGTGTTTATCCCCACGCGTGTCCCGGGGGCAGAGCAGAAGGGCACAGGCAGCAGAGGCAGGGCGGGCAGCGCATCCCTAGGCGGCCAGGTCGAAGTCATCGCGCTCCTGGTTGTAGTCGAGCACCTTCTGCCGCAGCCGAGAGGCGTCCACCCAGGTGATGAAGTCCTCCACGGCGCGGGGGACGAGGAGAGCGGGGTCGGTGACCACCTCGGGCCCCACGCGGACGTGTCCCTGCTCCACGAAGGTGACGGCGTGGCGCAGGTTCTGGGCCATCCGCAGCTTCACCAGCAGGCAGGGCAGGCGCCGGCGGCAGAAGGCGGCGGCCGAGAGGCTCTCGCAGACGGACAGCGACCGCCGGCAGTTCACCAGCCCCAGCCCGTACAGCTTCTCCAGCAGCGCGGCGGCGCAGCGGGCGCGGAAGGCGGCGCTGGCCGGCCCCAGGTCGCGGAGGCGGCGGGCTAAGGCGCGGACGGTGCGGGCCAGCGCCTTGTACTGCACGTAGTCCTCCCGCCGACCCAGCCGGTAACGCCGCAGCGCCTTCACCTCAGCCAGGCTCCCCCCCGCCGCCTCCCAGCTCACCAGGTCCAGCCGCCGCAGCAGCTTCTGCTCGTGGTACTTCAGCTTCCGCACCATCTTGCCCTCACACGCCGCTCCCCGCCGCCCGCCCTTTCCGGGGAGGAGCGGCCGCGCTCCGCCCCGCCGCTGCCGCCGCTTCGCCGGCGGGCGAGTTCCGCCCCGGCACCGCTTCGCCTGGGGCCCCCGGGCCTGGCTGGGCGGCTGCGGGAGGAGCGGGCCCGCCGAGCTTCCCTTGCGGTGTCAAGATGGCCGCGCCGGGAGAGGAAAACGCGGCAGATGAAGCCCACCCCGGCTGCCGGAGCGAGGGGCGGGGGGTGCCGCTCACGGCCGCTGCCTAGTTGGGATGCGAGGCCTTCCCCTGCGCTCTGCTCACCCCCGGGGCCAGCCTGGCTCGGAGCTGTCACCCCAGGTATGGGCCGGGGACGGTCAGACCTTCCCAACAGGGAAGGCTGCTCCCCAACAGGGAGGCTGCTCTCCTGCACGGGCAGCCCTTCCTTTTCTCTCCAGGGATCAAATCCAGGCTTCGTCATTCCTCTTGGAAAAATGGCTTCGGCGTTGGTTTTCTCCATGACATCCTCTCCCAGACCCGTAGGCCGGTTTTGCTTACCGAGGAGGTGCAAAACCGTCCCTCTCTGCCCTTCGTAGGAGGAGGAGCAGCTCTAGGTCGTAGCCTGGCGGGGAGGGAACTGCCCTCACCGCTGAAACTCGCCACTCTGGGGCTTGCGCTTCCCTGCGTGCGCCCGAGGAGCGGGACTGCTGCTGCTCTGCACCTCCACCTCCCCGTGTTCCCAGCCAAACGCTTCCTCCCTGCCTTCTCTTTCGTGCACGGTGTTGTCTGATCCTTGGGATTCAGGACTCTGCTCCAAGGAAATTCCCCAATAGAGCAGGTCAGGTTGGTGACTCAGGGTTTCAGATCTCTGATTCTCATAAGCAGATTCTTGTATCAGCTCAACCTTGAATTTCCTTCTCGTGGATCTTCAACACACCGACTTTTTTCCAGGGTAGGTGATCTGGTCACACAGGCCATGGCGGTCTCTTGATTTGCTTTGTGTTTTTCCCCAGGTTTGTCGGTGAAGGCACCAATGGAAATGGGGAGCAGCAGCACTGAGAAGTTTTATAGGATCCCTGAAGGAAAGGGACCGCACTCGGTTGGATGTACAGACCTGATGACAGAAAACGCAGTTGAGGTAAAGCTCCCGGTTCTTCCTCCTTTGGATTAAGCCACAATGTTAGTGAAACAACTTGCTGTAGTTTTACAGATGAATCGAACAGAAGGTCTTGTCTGTGTGCAGGGATGCTCCATGGCTGACACTCGCAGCTGAGCTTTCTATCCTCTCCATCCCAATGTGGGGTGTCTGCTGGGCATTTACCAGATGGATGTAACCTGCAAGCCTTCGTTCCCCATGGCTACTTCCTCCCTTCTCCTAGTATCCTTGCCCTCCCAACTCCCCTGTGCAAGATACTGCAGAGAAACACTACTGTGTCCTCCTGGGACCCATGGGGTTCCTCCCATCCACCCCACCGCTCCCTTCCGCGTTGGGCTCCTGGGGAGAGTCCGCACGCAGTCTCCGTGACTGTAGCTGTTCTCATCACAAAGATCCCAACGGGATTTGGCAGGGTTGGGTGATGAGGGTATGTAGTGTTTCAGCTGCAGGGTAAAGCATGAGATGTCTTCTTGAAATTTTATCTCTTTGAAAAAGAACAGGATGTCAATTCTGCAAGTGGTTAGTACAGAGAGAAGCCACGCTAAAAAGATGGGGACAGTAAATAGCCAGCTAATGAGCTCGCTTATGGATTTCCATTTCAAATCCTCTTGCTTTTTAATTCTCCTATGAGAATACGCCTGCATTTACACTGTGATTTTATTCCTCAGACTAGTCAGGTATAATGGAACTTGTGATCAGTTTGGAGTGGTTATTCATATGTTTTCCTTTACTCTACTGAGATTACTCTGTATTAGCACAAAGAAGCAAATAGTTTCTCTTTGCAATCAGGCTGTGTGTTTTTCTTAGATAAGCGTAGATAATGAACCTCTTTCCCTTTCTGGTAAGCAGTTGGTCACCTGGAAAAGTTCACTGGGACTATTCTGGGATCAAATTAATATCATAACCAGTATGGATGAAGGTTTGATGATTTCTTCCTTAATGGCCATTGTGTCAAAGGTTGATTTAAGTTTGATGAGTAAATACAAACAAGCTTCATTAAACAAGCTTTTGGTACACGTTGTGTATGAAACTGATAAAGTAAGTGTTCAAGAAACCAGACTTTATTCCAAAGTTCATGTTCTTTTTGGCCCTAGACTTAACTTGTTAAAACAAAAGTACAGTTGGAGCAAGACAGTGAATTTGAATAGCGTGTTGCGAATTCCCTTGCAAAGCAGGAAGTAAGAATGCAAATTACACATCTGCCAGGAGGTCTGCTTAATTGCTGCTGTCTGCCTAGGAAAAATACTGGCAAGGGGGGCATGGAGGGCCCATGTGAATGGGGAAAGCTTGGGAGGTTTCCTGGAAGACCTGGAGTGTAGACAGTAAGAGAAGATTTAAACCAGTGATAAGAAACAGAGGCAGACAAAACACAGATTAACAAAATTGTGTTTAGAAAGATGGACCACTACAGACTTGTAAACATCTTGATGAGGAGGGAGAACAATGTATTGCACTCCTTTGCTGTGCAGCTGCCCAAGAGCTTTACTGACAGCCTTTTGCTCAGGTTAGCCAGGAACACTATAGCCACATTGAGACCTGCCTCTACCCGCATCTCCTCTGCTGGACCACGCTTCCAGAAATTACTCTCAGGGTAAAATTTGTCTTGCTAACCCAGTGGAAGAATATACTTCTAAGAGGGTCCTTTTTTCCCCCCAGTTTAGCAAGCTGAATTGGGTCAGTAACAGATCTGTGAGACTCAATGGTGCAAAAAAAGCAATGACAGCTCCCAGCTGGAAGGGTGAAGGGGACAATCACCCCTGTTAAACTGATCAAACTGCATCATCATACCGTTCCCCGAAGGGAGGCGTAGTGAGGAAGACAGAAGAAAAGGTCCAGCAAGATGCAGAAATAAATAGAGCAAATAGGTAGTGAGTGTTTGTAATGATTAACTTAATTAAATGGAGCATTTTGAATTAGCATTTTGAATTAACCTAGAGAAGGTGATGTGCATCTCTGCCTGGATGCCAACTGTCATGCTACTTTAAATTCACTGCAGGGACAAAAATATTGTGGCATAGGATTGGCATCAAAGCCTGTAGAGGATAATAATTTTCTCGTGAGATTCTCTTAATTCTCTTGAGCTGTCATTCTTGCATCTGAAGCCCTTGACAAAAATGTTTTTATCTTCCTTTTTCTTTGCCATATAAAAATAAATATCAATCTTCCTTTTTTTTTTCCTCCTAATCCCAGGGAAGCTTCTTGCGCCTGTATTATCCATCATGCGATGCCACAGATAACGAAGAGGCACCGTGGATTCCAGATAAAGAGTACTATCAGGGACTCTCTGACTTCCTTAATATGTTCCGAGTTGTAGGAGAAAGGCTTTTCCAGTACTATGTCGGTAAGACTGGTTCTGGTTTTATTGTTTGACTAGTGCAAGGGCATGAGCTCTGTATGCAGGTCGTTGCCTCACTGCCCCGTAAGCAGTGTGTTATTGCTGCAGGAATAAAAAATAGTTTCTCCTGAGGAAGTGTGTGTGTTTGGAAAGGGTTTGTGTAGCGATGCTCAATGCTGAATGTGACCCAGTTCTCAGGCAGTCCCTGACTGCTGTGAATAAGAGTGTCTGGGCAGTTTGTTCTAGGAAGAGCTTGAGTAAGCTACACCTCTGTGTCGAGATTTAAATCCCACAAGGAAATGTACAAAGGTCAGATAGATACTAAGGCCTGAATACCAACAAGACTTGGATGCCTCGAAAATTTGTTCTCGTAGGGTTTAAGAGGCCTTGTGCCAGGCTGTGAATGGGAGGAGGAGAAGGAAAGCATCTTCTGCCAAGTAGAAAGTATTTTCAGAATCAGATCCTTATTTGTCTTCTGCATTTTAAGGATGAGATTTGGTACCTTATCTTCAGATGACCGCTCTGAAATCAGTGGTCACCAGGCTTTTGGGATCTCTCCCACAGGAACAAATACTGACATATGCTTCGATTTTTACCTAGGTTCAGTGACCTGTCCTGCAAAGTCAAATGCTGCCTTTAAGCCAGGAGAAAAATACCCACTCCTTGTTTTTTCCCATGGACTTGGAGCTTTTCGGTAATTCTGCAGTTTGTTGACAAACTATTTTTGTTGTCTATGGAGACAGCAGTCCCCAAGGATGGTTCTGAACAGATTTTCAGTAGGGGGGTGAGATCCCCATGGAGTTGAAACAGACTTGAAGAACAGGCTGCTGTGTATCAGTATGCCTCCACTAAAATCAACAGCAGTAAATAAAAGCAGGGTTGATGTATTTATTTGTGGTTTTCCTTTCTATTTTAGGGGTGAACGTATTTACCAATCCGTAAGCATGTTGTGAAGATTAGCTAGTTGATTTTTGGACAGTTCTTCGAAGATGCAAAGTGTCATATATGCTACTTTTTAAAAATCATTAGCATTTTTCCTTCTGAACAGATAGTAAAACAGTGACAAGGTTTTGTGAACAGGCTTTGGTGACTGGCATACAAAATCCTGCTCTACTGACTAGCAAATTCAAACAGAAGAAATACTGAATGGGGGCTAGTGCATATGTAGTGTGGTCAACATTTAATGAACAGTGTAATTCAAATACTTACGTATGCACGTGTCTCACCAGAGTGTGGTTTTGATCGCAGGACCATCTATTCTGCTATTTGCATAGAGATGGCTTCCCAGGGCTTTATAGTGGCTGCTGTGGAGCACAGGTGGGTATGCTGCACGTTTTTGTGTTCTGATGGAAAGAAACTTTCTCACATTGAATAGAATGCAATTTATTGTAAAGAACTTAGGACTTTTTAAAAAGGAAGACTAACGCCCTGCCCACACTCCCCATTTCTCTAGCCCAACTCTTCTCTAAGCAAAGGGTATTTGTTTAGATAAGCCCTTGAATGAAAATTCCCAGGGTAGATAGTGTCATTCTTCAGGCATGCTATTTTTCTCTCTTATTGTTAGAACCTGGAGAATATAAAGGAGGTGGGAGTTTTGGTGGGGTTATTGCATTATTTAGAAGGTCTGTCTACACTCGGTTGTGATTGCAGCAGCACTGGTTGGTAGTGGATCTCGCGAGATAAGTGAAATCTAAAACTTCTGCTACCTTCATCTCAAACCAAATAGAATACATCCCCAGAAATAACCCTTTGTTTATATTACAGAGATGAATCTGCTTCAGCAACATATTATTGTAAAAAAAAGCCTGTTTCTGAACCACGGGAAGAGTCTACATCAAACATGGAGAAGGAGTGGATCTACTACAGGAAACTAAAAACTGGAGAGGAAGAGCGTTGTTTGCGCCATAAGCAGGTACCCTTCCTAGGTCTGTGCTCTAGGAAGTGAGGCAGGACTAACTAGCAGACTCTTTCCCTTTGGCCATGTCTGCAGTCTTCTGCCATGACTCAGGGGATATACCAAAATGCATCAAGGCCTATGTTCCTGAAGATGGGAAAGCCAACAACAGCTTTCTTCAGAGTGTAAGCTACTTCCTCAACAAAGCTTTCTCATGAAGTTGCACTGTCGAGCTTAGTCAGCTGTTTCTCTGTTGTTTCCACTCAACTTTCTGTTTCTTCTCTGTATCTTCAAACTTTTGCTGCCTAGCCCAGTCTTTAAGTGACACAGAGTTGAATTCAAATGTTTGTGTGGCCTTAGGCTTGCTTCAGCTTTTATTTACTGTTGGATAGCAAGATGAACGATGGCTGCTTTAAGGAGGGTGTTTGTTTTGTTATCTTCAACACACTTTAACGTGGTTTATAGCAATGTGAACAATGCAGACTTCCTGATTATAAGCAGCATCCATGCTAGACGTGATATGGCCATACTGACGAGCTCCTCCAAGTATTGACTTGACCTTTAAAATAAGGGAGTGTTTTCTTCCAGCTAATGCAAACTCATCCAGGGAGGTGTTTCTCTTTATCTCCCTGGGCCATACAGACAGCAGTACAAGTGCCATTTCCTGTGTACATACAACATCCTACTTACGAGTCTAAATACGTAATGTCTGAGCTTGCAAATAACCTCCAGAAGCTGTTGCTTGCAAATTTCACTAGTAGAAAAGTCAGGAGATAGAGATTTATTTGAAATTCAGTGATGCACAGAGATCTTGCTGGCTGCCTACACACTGGTTCCCAAGGATGCTACTGTTCTTTGGTTCTTTTTGAAGCATTTCTTTTACTAAAATATCAAAATCAAAACCACTTCTTATACCAAACAATGAATACCTTTATTTGCAACAGGTTTACTACAGTTTTCAAGAATGTGTATGTATATAACGGGAAGGGCTTTTGGCTCTTTCTTACTTTGGGTTTACCCAGTGTAAAGACAGTTTCAAAGCTATCATGCAGATGGGGCAAGTGATGTAATGACATTTGCTCATCAAAGTGAGCATGAGGAGGAGCAGCGAGTCAGCCTTCCTTGTAGTTGTGTAACTTAAGCCTTTGTACATCCCAACAACCTCTTCTCCGAGTAGTGACAGGATGAAGGAGTTGAAGGTCTTTGGCGCATGTTATAGGGATAAATTCTTCCACATGCAGAGGATCTACACAAGAGCTTCAACTCTTTGGACCTCCAAAAGTCAGTTTTGTTGTTGTTTGGACATTGTCAGAGTCCTGTTTTACAGTTCCATTCTGCAGTTCAGAATAGTCGTTACTGTATCAGACACTTAGGGGAAAAAAATCAGTCTTGTGTCCAAAGGGCCAGCAAGCCTAGCAATTGTCTGATAATTCCTTCCACTGCTCTGCCCCAACTTCTCTTTCTCCCCAGGTGCAGCAAAGAGCACAGGAGTGTATCAAAGCTCTCAACCTCATTCTTAAAATCAATTCAGGAGAGGAAGTAATGAACGTACTAAATTCAAACTTTGACTGGAATAGCCTAAAGGTGAGTGAAAGGCGGTAATTGCATTTTATTACCTGCCTAGTAATGCTTCTGGTTTCCCTCTTCCATTTCTAAACTGGTTCCTCTAAACTATTCTGAAGATCACACCGTAGATCTATGAACATATTCTCAGGTCATCTCAAGCTGGATAGATAGTAATGGAGCTGAAATGATGCTCTTCTTACTTCAATAGGATCTATTGCCTAAAAAATTATTCCCTTTTAAAAAAAAAAAAAAGTTTGGGAAAGAAAGTCGCTTACAGCACCTGGATTTTTTTGACAGGATTCTGTTGATACTAGCAGAATAGCTGTGATGGGACACTCTTTTGGTGGTGCTACAGTAATTGAGAGTCTCAGCAAAGAAATAAGATTCAGGTAAGTATGCAAAACAAGGCAAGAGACATTTGGCACTTGAGAGGTGTGGAGCAGGGGACCTTACCCAAGATCCCCCAACTACTAATTAGCTCTTGAAGAAAAGTTTTGTTTGGCATGTCCTGTTTTCTCAAGTCATGCTTCCTTCAACTGTGGGGATGTGGTGGAATATAATAGCTGTATCATGGAATCATTAGGTTGGAAAAGACCTCTAAGATCATCGAGTCCAACCATCAACCCAACACCCCCATGCCCACTAAACCATGTCCCCTAAGCGCCTCATCTACACGTCTTTTAAATACCTCCAGGGATGGGGACTCCACCACTTCCCTGGGCAGCCTGTTCCAAGGCCTGACCACTCTTTCAGTAAAGAAATTTCTCCAAACGTCCAATCTAAACCTCCCTTGGTGCAACTTGAGGCCGTTTCCTCTCATCCTATCGCTTGTTATTTTGGAGAAGAGACCAACCCCCACCTTGCTACAACCTCCTTTCAGGTNGATCCCCTCATCCAGATCATATTGTATCATGATACTGTGGGACCGTGCAGAAGCTCCTGTGCCCAGCTGCACCTGGCAAAGGAGACAGACAAATGCAATAATGGATTAGTTCTCTTTCCCCAGAGTAGAAGTAATTTTGAAACAAAACGATTCATTAACCTGTGTATCTGTTCAGTATCATAGAGAGTTTCTCTTTCCCATGTATCCTGCAAATCAAAGCATGCTGAGAACTTCCATACAAAGCTTTCTGCTTCTGTGACCATATCCAGTTGTTTTTGACAGGTGTGGCATTGCCCTCGATGCATGGATGCTTCCAGTAGGTGATGACATTTACCAAAACAGTGTCCAGCAACCGCTGCTTTTTATCAACTCTGAAAAATTCCAGTGGGCTGATAATATCTTAAAGATGAAGAAGCTCAGCTCCAATGACACAAACAAGAAAATGATCACTATCAAGTAAGTGTCCATGATCCATAATTTCTGTCTGAAATTCATCTGAAAATGAATCTTTACTCTCTTCTTGGAGCTGTTCAGTTACATGTAACTGCAGAAAGACAGACGGTCACTACTTCCTCATGGCCCACGTTTTCACTGCATGTTTAAATTAGACAGCAGTATATCCCCCCACAGTGGAGACATAGAGCTCTCTCAAAGCAGCCAGTAACCCAAAGTTTAAGATACTCCAAGGTATCTTAGCACAAGGGGCACAAGTTTTGTGCCCTGGGGTACAAGTTTTGCTCTGGGCATCATCTGTGTTTAAATAGCCTTCTGGGTGCAGTTATGCGCTCACCTAGCGAAAACACTGCGTACAGAGGAGTGGATGGCTCTGTAATCCACCTTATACTCAGAGCAGAGAGACAACTTGATCTCGAAGTTTTGCCAAGCCTGCTCTTTATTGCCGTTGCAATTATAGTGACTTACAGTAAGCATGTACAAAAATTCCTCCCTTCTATGGTTAGGACAGAATTTACTGCTAATCTTGCATGCTCATGAGATTAACCTGTTTTATCTTGTTCTGCTAAAGACAACAGCATAAGATACATGACTGTCTTTGAAGAAGTCTGTGCAACCTACAGCATCTTTTAATCAGACGTCTGCATTCTTGTAAGCCTGTTGATCATTGTTCTATTTGCAGGGGTTCAGTACATCAGAGCTTTCCTGACTTTACCTTTGTGAGCGGAGAAATCATTGGAAGATTTTTCAAATTAAAAGGAGAAATAGATCCAAATGAAGCTATTGATATAAGCAATCATGCTTCATTAGCCTTCCTGCAGAAACATTTGAGTAAGTATCTGTTTACACCAAAGTATGAAGTTAAATTAATACTTAATTCCTATGAAGCTTTTTATATAAACATTCTGTTTAGAACAAGATCAAAAGTAAGAGCGTCAGAAATGTTTAAGTAGAAAAAACAAAAGTCAGACTTTTTCTAGAGGTTTGTTAATTACTTTTGTAATCTAAGCAATTCAGAGGAAGAACATTGCAGTTTTGTTCTAATACATAAAAACCTGGAGTGTCGTTTTTCCCTCCTTAAAACATCATGCCTCCCCTACATTGCCAAGTTGATTCATCTGTCCTATAATTTAATTTTTCAGTGTAGCTTTACAAAAAGCTGACTACTTAATTCATTACCACTTGGGTTTTCTTTGCCCCATTTTATAGGTCTTAAGAAAGATTTCGATAAGTGGGATTCTCTTGTGGATGGCATGGGACCCAATGTTATTCCTGGTACCAATATTGACTTACCCCCAGCTGAACATGAATAAGGAATGCAAAGAAGTACTGAAAATGCCACGGACATCAGGACACTAATGTTGGCCAGACATTGCTCAGACATGTTATAGCATTGACCACCTACACAACTTTTGGGGTGCGGAACAAAAGAAAAAAAAAAGATAAGGCATTAGGTTACATTATCATGAAAATGTAGAGAGGCTTTAGTTCAAATGAGTTAGTGGGATTCTCTGAAATACTGCAACAGGGTAACTTCTGCTTTATAGGCAGCTGGGGGGGGAAAAAGAAAAAAGTCACTTGATGGTAATTTAAACACTCTTTCTGGTTTTGACTTAGAATCAAGTTTGCAGAGAGAGAGAAAGAGATTAAGCTCCAAGGAATTCAACTGAAGTTCTGCTCACCAAGCTTTAAGTCAGTTTGCATCCCGCAAGCCTTTTTTGCAGTGTAAGGAAAAAAAAAAAAAACTTTGTTATTAAACTACTTCGTATTTCAGCTATGCTCTGACAACAGTTGAGAGTTGGAGCAGGTTTTTGCTCCTTCTAGTCAGAGAGGTGCCAGTGGAAGAAGGTCTTCAAAATTGTCTTATTAAAATAAGAGTCACAGTAAGAGTTACAGGAAATAGTTTAAGCAGAGAAAGGTGTTTGTTCAGACACAGGACTTCTCATATGAACTTAATCCACTTACATTTAAGATCTGTGTTTACTGCCATACTCAGAGGATGTTTCCATTCCAAAAGCTGCTGAAATGGTCACTCTTGTAACAACTGTAATTCCCCTTAGGCAAAGCTCCAAGCAGTGCCTCTCCTGTTAATCTCTGAGTTACAACTATCACTCAGTCATACTGTTGTAGGTGAAATTACAGAAGGGAGATGTCACTTCCACCACTCCCTTTAAAAAGGAGTATATAAGCATTGCGTGATCATCTTGATGTCTCTCATGGTTGTAATACTCTCCAGCACTCATCTTTGCCAGGTACTAGCATTGCTGTCTGTGTCTGTCAGTAGAAGCAGTTGACTATGTGGTTGGCGAAAGAAGGCTGATTTTTAGAACAAAACTCTGAAGCAGCCTCATGGAAGAGCGACTTCTAAATGAATAAGCCTTGCAAAAGGGGGACTATGTCTAACTGTAGCCTATTTGTTTCAAAATCAGGTTACAAACAAAGCAACTGAAGCAAGCGGAACAAGCAAAAGCAGTTAACAGTGTAATTAAATATTTATATAATCTGTGATCTTAACATGAGATTGCAACATCTAAGGTTTGTTTTTCAAAATCTAATTAAATTCTCTCCAGCCTACCATGTATTGTCTCTATTAAGGGAGTCAACATGCAAGTGTTTCTCCTACTGAGTGAGCATTAACACTTGAGATCTACTGTGACACTCAGCCAGACTATTACATTGTCAGAGGTCTTGGGTTCCTAAAACATTATGGCAGCATGAAAAATCCTGAGGCTCTGAAGAGGAAGAAAAACATATGCTACACAGGAGCATGGAACAGGACTGGAAAATAGAAACCCCTTTTCAACACATGAGGTGGAGGATAAAAGGCGAGATAAGCTGCAGCTGTTTTAAGGAGAAGTCCTTACCACACTGTACCCATGCAGCAGCAAAACCATTCTACTAGGTCTACTTCATATTTATAGGAGAAGCTTCATCTTTCATTAGTGCAATTAAGGCCATGTCATAAATACAAGTTTTATTTTGTACATGACTGATGTTTCAAAGCACTCACCATAGCTCACAGTGCTCTGGAGAGCTGTTTAGGGTCAAGACAGAACCAGTAACTACAGGATGTGCATAGCTACATCTAACTGCAGCAGTACAGTTGAAGAAAGATACTCGGTGTGCGCACAGCATTTGGGCTTATGCATAGGGAAAGAACACAAGTCATTAACAAAACACTGATCAGTATATGCCAGCCAAAGCTTTATTCCAGCTTCTTTATAACATTGCTTTATAACAGCACCAAATGCAAGACTTCAACCCAAAACAACTGTGTTCCCCTACAGATAAAAAACTCCCCACTCCACAGAAAAAGAAGATACCCTCAACTTTTCTTAAAGGAAAAAAAAACCCCACACATTTAACACAACTTTTCAAAAAGCAAACATCAGAAAGCAGTATTGTGCAGCAGAGCAGCCTATACAGCAGCTCACAAGAAACCTTTGTTCAAGAACCACCCACCAACAGCTAGATGCAAGTTAGTGCACACACACATTCAATAAGGAATGCCAGTCAAGAGGCAAATTCTTCTTTAAGTAAAGAAAGTACAGCAGTCTACCAACAAGCACTATTCTTTGACAGGAAAGTATGGTAGTGACAGGCATTTGCTCAGTTAGGTAGAAGAAACACTCAGTGCTTTGCTTGTATTCTTGTTCCCATAAAAAACACATTTTCATGGGAATGTTTGTGTACACAGGTACTTGTTCAGCTTCATGTGGTGAACGTGTCACTTGGTTTCAGGAATGTTGGAGGACATGAGGATCTTCAGCTAAATCTGAACTGCTGCCAGTTCGCTTTTCTATAGGGAATAAAAACAGATTAGATCCATCAAGATGTTTCTATAGACATGTATAAATGCATTAATATCTAGTCATAGCTCTACAGAGTTTCAGACTAAATGTCATCACCATATTGGGCCATATTAAAAGACTACACTCATGCAAAGTTATTGTATAAGGATAAGACAGTTGAAACAACAGAACTGGCCAAGAAGATGAAGCAAGCAGTGCTCCCAGATTTCAGTTATGAGTTCAAGCCACTCCATCCCTCAGTGGGCTTAGCATACGCCTCTGCAGGAGTTTTTGCATCCTATGCATCAGGTACCTTCTACTCCAACTGCCTTTCCAGGCAGCGGCCCACGTATGCAGCAAAGTCCAGTTCTGTGCCACATGGTTACATGACCTTAGCTCACATTTTCTGTGCTGTTGCTGACAGGGTGCATGCACTAATACCATGCAAGGTATTCAAGAACACAGACAGTGGGCAAATTTGGACAATAATAATTAGCAACCAAAGGGGGGGGGAAAAACCTAAAATGAAGTGGTAAAAACTGTAAAAGTATTATCAAAACCAGAAACAGCAAGATCAAGAGTAATCCTGCATTGGAGTGATGCAATTAAGGGATGATTTGTAGATTCACCAGTTTAACATTTTAATCAAGTTCTTTTAACTACTTTTTTGCCCAACAGGTAACTAAATCTCTGTTGCAGGCTTCATTATTTGTTACCCAGTCAGCTTTCAGAACAGTTGTACTGAAATACAATTACCAATTCAATCACTGAAAACAAAAATGCTATCTCTGCTTAAGCTTAGTTCAGTCTCCATCAGGCAACCGCTGGTCAAACACAGGAACAAGTTACCCAGAGATATTCTGGAGTCTCTGTCCTTGGATAGATTCCAGACCTGAAAGGAAGGTCCTAAGCAACCTGATCTAGTTGACCCTGCTTTGAGCACCTCCAAAGGTCCCTTTTAACCAGAACTACTCTATGATTCCATATATGATAGAAATAGTATATAATCAGAAAGAACCTGTACTATTTTCCTTGGTACACAGAATAGGTGTTCGCCAGTAACACTTAATTTTTAAGTAACAATAAAGATGTACATGCACTATTCACAAACTATCCTTACAACAACTAAGATGGTATTGTTATGGGTTTAGATTCATAGACCAAGATCTATTAAGGGATTGGGGCATTCAAATCCCAAACTACAATGCTTAGTAGAGTCTGCCTAGCAGTCACTCACCTTGCCCCAGAAACGTGAGCAAGAGTCACATGCTGGTGGTCAGTGCTCAAAACTCTACCAAAATCTTTAACTTCAGTGTACCACCCCAGCTTGTCCAAGAGACTCAATCCACTAGGTTGAATAAATAAATACTACATTGATTGCTAATCAAGACAGAGTAGCAGCTTTCATTGCATGTATTCACCATTAAACTAACAGTATGTAAGCTAACGCTACTAAGAAAATTACAACAGTATTAAATACACGAGCTCAAAAAAGTGTTTCAACTGTATTTTCTAAAATAAAGCATTTTCTAGAAACTTAGAAAGCATCCACACACTGAGTACACAACCTCTTTGAGAGGTTTAAGGTAGTCTTACCTTGACAAAAGGACTGCTCTGGTAAGGACTGCAAGTTTTCTGTTGCAAGGGTTATTGCCTAAACAAAAGGGGATTCCGTTAGGAAGCTGTCACTATTGCCAAGATAGTTTTCTATTGAGGTGCTTCCTTTAATACTAGACTCACTTTTTACATCAATACTGCTGGACTCTCATTTACCACTTTTTCCCCCCTTACAACTCACTGCAGAAGTCTTCTGTCCACTTTTTGCTTTGATGCAAAAGCTGCATGTGAAGAATGAACTGGAAATTCATTCTGTAATCATTGTCAGTAGCATGGCTGACAACCTGAGTTTTGGGTTTCAGACATGAGCTTTTCATTCGTTGGTACTTTATGAAGAACACTGGTGAAAACCTTACTGTCATTGCCTAATTACTTTGTAACAGAAGTATTTTTCATGACTTACCAGTTAGTTACATGCTCTACTAGCACGATCTGTCAAAAGCCACATATCATCAGCATTGTTCTACAGTTCTTGATTAATTGTAGTCTTCCAGTAATGTTTCTTCCTTCAAGCTTTTTTCATTAATCTAGTCCCAGACTGAATTCACAGTCCTCAGGCTAAATGGCTGACAGCTTATATAAGTCTATATAAACAGTTTTATATATTGTATCAGTTATATAATAGATTATACAAATTTCTACAGTCTCCATAGAGATCTATTAGAAAAGGAAGGACAATATGATGTCTTAAAGAAAAATACTGTGCTTCTAGCGGTTGGCATGAATGCACAGATTTAGATTAATGCTACTTTGTCTTTCTATTCTCATGGTGACACAGGAAGAATCACAACTACACTCAGAGCGCCCTTTCTAAAAATCGGTACTGTCCTGCCCAGTCCAACACCACACTGCCATACCTCAGATGATCTGCAAGGCAAGTCAGGAATACCGTTCCAGACATTCTCAGGATCCACGATCTCCTCATTGCCACTGGAGAGATTCAAGACCTGTATAGACAAAGCCGAATCACATCTAGCACAGCAGTGGATCCTAAGAATACACTCAGCAAAGAAGACTTAGTAGTAGGAAAACACAATTGAGGACTCCCTGCCTTTGAGAAGGCTTTCAGTGTGGATCTTGCAAGGAAGAGCAAGTCAACCTCTAATAAAGCTGAATATCACTACTGAATCTGCTCAAGGCTCTCCTGGGCTTCTAATCTAAGTATGGTGAGAGAGGAAGGCTGGAAAACACCTACTAGATCAGAACCAGTAAGAAACTGATGAATAGGGATATCACTACATACCTGACACTGACACTTATCTGAATACAGCTGAGGTTAGCTTTAGATACCTAAGGAATCTACTAGCAAAAGAGCTGGTTTTCATGGTTTCAGGCATTCAGTCTTCCAAAAAGTTACTTTTATGAAATGATCTTTTGGATTTGCAACCTTAAATTACAACTTAAATGTTTATGTAAGTATAATGCCTGTGCATATGTGTACATACACACACACTCTCCCTGGACTGGAGGAAGACTTCTCATTTATCCCATAGCTTAAACAGCAGCAGAACAAGGCAGCCCATTAGATTGTGATCTACTGTTAAAGTTAACTCCCACCAACCACTAATTCAATACACATTTCACTAAAGTAGGAATAGTTGTGTATTCATTATTAATTACAGTATAATTTAAGTTTCTTCCCAAGTTTCTACTGTTCTACCACTAATTCCTCAAAACATCAGTAAAATAATGCCAAGTTTCATGAGCATTTAATGGTAACACAGCTCCACAGCAGAACATTAACTCGCAGGCCAGATACATACTCATACGTGTGTGGTTCTATCTCAAACTGGAGCCAGATCCTTCAGTCTTTGCAGTCAATGCAGGGGAATAAGATGTGAGGGGAATATCAAGTGTTGACGTATAGCATCCATAGACACTGCTGGTTTTATGTAGTCTATAAGTCCAGAATCAGCCTTTGCAATACTAAGTCTTAAATTCTGTAACAGAATTCTGTAAAATATTCAAAGTTTGGAGGAAGACCAAAGAAGGACCAGATCTTAAGAATGCAGAAAGAGTATTCAAACCATACTTACCCTGGTACCTTCTTCAGATACCTCCAAAATGCGAGCCTCACACCATTTTAGAGAGGTCCACACCACACATTTGGAACCAACAGCAAAGCCCTTCAGATTACAAGTATACTCACTGTGTTCTACAAAAATGATGACATATCAATGAAGGAGGAAGAAAAGAGGAAAGAAAAAACCCACCCCTCCAAAAAACTCAAATGCCTTACAGACTACCTCCCATACTCCCTCACCCCCCTCCAAAGTACTCGTACTTAGTAAGCATTTGAAAGTTAAAAATCTGTCGTCGTGAGCTGTCTTGAAAATGCATTTCATATTCAGAAATAGATTTCCAATCATAAAATCATTAACCTCTCAAAGTAAAATTAGTTGCTGTTAGACTATCATATTATCCATGACATACTACACTTAGTCTGATGCCCATAACCCATCAAAGCATACTGACGTTAACACTAATATAGTAACTTATTAGGGAACAAAAATTAGGTTTCTACAAGAAAGCACAACATTTTGATTAATTAACTCCTTAAAATCAGACACTTTACCTGCATCGCAGTCAGCCAAGTTCCCACTTTGCTTTTTTTCTACTTCTTCATCCCCAGGCTTACAGTCTGAAGACTGCACACGTGTATTTCCACATTCTTTAAATGAGTCAGTTAAGTCTTGTTTCATCCATTCTTCCACATAACAGTCATCTTTCTTCTTCTGCCACTCCTTACGTTTCTCAACTTTGCAGTCACATGTTTTTACAGCGCAAACAGGCCTCTGATTCATTAAGTCTTTCGTAAGAAATGAAAACTGACTTCCACTATTTTCAGAACTTTGCAGTGCAGTGTGTTCCAACCCTAACGGGTCCTCCTCCCCATCTTCCTGAGATGGCTGCACCAGTTCCAGAAGCTGCTCAATTTCGGTACCTAGCATTGACAGCATGTCATGGGTCTTCAGGTCCACTTGTTTCTCAGGTCTACCACCAGATGAAGACAGCCTTAGGGAAGGAGGCTCTAGTTCCATCCAATCTTCTTGTATAGCTTCTGCTTTATGAACTCCAGACAACTTCAACTCCAGTTTCTTTGCCATCTCTCCCAAAGAAAGCTGAGCATCAGACGGAGCCAGCTCTGTCTTCTGTCCATCACTAACTGAAGGTACCCTGTTCTCTCTCTCATTAAGTGATGGTAAGTTTTCAAGAAACTTCAGAGCTGCCAACTCCCCCATCTCCTCGCTCACAACCGGCAGCTGAAACAACTCCTGTTCCAACGCTTTCTCTCTTGCTTCACTGCCCAAAGCTGCCTGCATTTCAAGTGACTCTGTTTCCAGAGCTTCCTTTGTTTCTTCACCAAAGGAGGTCTGCACTGAAAGTGCCTCTAGCTCTAGTATGAACTCTTTTAGATCATCATACCAAGATTGCATTTGTAATTGATCCAGTTCTAGTAACATCCCCATTTCATCACTCGAAGACTGTACCTGGAGCGGTGGCAATCTTTGCAGTTCTTCTTGTTTGTTTCCTAGGAAAAGACTGGCTGCTGAAGCACTGCCTGTCAATTCTGCTTTCAGCTCAGCATCTTCTCGAAACGGTACTTCAGATAATTCTTTTTCTGCAGCTTTCATTTCACTCCCCAAAATATCAATACTGCAGCTTCTCCTTGGTTCTAATAATATATTGTTACCTTTACCTGAAGGAGAGCGCTGTATCTCTTTATCAAAGTTGCTTTGATGCTCAACTGTTTCACATCCATCATCAGCCTTCCCAGACATATACTCAACAGCTCTCACTGACACATTTGCTTGTACAGTATTTGAACACCCAGAAGTTACACCCAGGAAAGGTTTAGAACAAAGTAAAGCACTTTCAGTCTCTTCTTGAGCTAATCCATAAACAGCAGTAGTTTCTCTTTTGAGACAAAGACCAATATCATTGTTTGAACATCTGTTTTCCTTTGAGGGGTTCTCAAGGTTTGATAAAGCATTGTCACCAGTTCCTTTATTAGCCTTCCAAAAAGACTTAATCTCTACATTAATACTCTTGCCAGAAGCTTCCAGCTTGACAACAGACAGAGATACTTCAGAAGCTTCGTCTTCCCGAGTTTCTATTACTTCAGCTTCTAATAAGAGGTCTTTGGTCATATCATAAAACTTCTCCTTTGCTTCACTAAGCCATGAGCCCTCTGAGGAATTGAAACCTGACAGACAGCAAGCAAATGCTTGATTAGGTATTTTGAGCAATTCACATGGAATTTGCCTGATCATCTCCAAGCTAACAGCTTCCTCGCGTCCATAATCCACATGCCTAACAACTACGTTGTCACCTTTTATGCTGCTGACTTTAGCTCTGTAGAACTTTCCATCTTGACTATATTTTGCCAGACAAATATCACCACTTTGAATGATTGCAGATCTTGTATTAAAAGAGTTTAGTCCAAGGTTTTCAGCTTCCTCTATTTTTTCCTCTATGTAGTTCATGTCTTCTGTATCAGCACTGCGACTCCAAAAATATTCTGGTCCATTTACCACTGTGACATAAATTTTTACAGTCTGACCTGCCTCTGGGAACTTCCAGATAAATGATTTACAATCACTTACACTGGAAATTTCATTCTGTGCCTGAGGAGACAAAGGCTCACACACAGTTACTATGTCACTGTTCTCTCTACCAAGTATTTCTGTTGAACAAGATCTTTCCCTACTTGCAAGATTTTCATCAGCTAAATCCACTGTTATTATACCTTGATGGTCACTGAGAATAACTTCCCATTTATCCTCAACCTTCTCTACAAATTCACATGTTAACAGAACTTCACTTGTTCTCTTGGTGAAGCAAAGCACTGCTTTCTCTGCCCAGGCTGTATTTTTTTTGCTTTTAAGTCCACCTAGGAAGCAGTGAATGCTTATTGCTGGAATAGATGACAAGTCTTCAGGGAGTCTGTGCGCTTGATCAACATTAATTACTGAAATATTACCATAATCAATATATTGTATACTTATCAAATTGTCAGAAGTCTTCTCTTTTACTACAGCTCGGTACCACAAGCTGTCTTCTGAATAAACAGCACTGATTAAGTCTCCTGCTTGGAAAAGTTGTCCACAAGGGTTCTTTGCTTGTGTCCTGTTGTTTAAGCTTTCCGAAATGCCGTTAAGCTGAGCCTCGTCACTTTCTAGTTGAACATAAAAATCCAACGGATCATTTACATGAGACACATACACTGACACTTTAAGAGCTGGCACTACCTTCTGTTGCAGTAGATCAGATATGTTTTTAAGCGCTATACACCTGCCTTCAGCATCAGATTTAAGATCTGACTGTGTATCCATCTGGACGGAGAACAGAGACTCCTCCCCCATTTCATTTAACAAAAAAGCACCCTTCTTACTGCTAAGTATTTCATCAGATTCTAGTAATCCAGCTGCCAGATCTCCCTTTGTAGCAGGCTGGAAAAGGTTTACATCTCCTTCTTTGAAGTGCCTTTTGCTACTCCCCCCTCCTCCTTGGGCTTCAGATCTGCTTTTTTTTCTTTCAAGAGGCCTACCTGCATTTAAAGGGGACTCTGCAGGCTCATTCCTCTCATTCACATCTGTATTTCTAGAGCACGAAGTTTCATCTTCTACATGCCTGCACTGTCCTGTATTGTTTATTAAGCTTAAGTTCTCCTTCAGTTTTGCATTAATTTGAGTATTACCATCAAACAACTCAATCAACAGTTTACCATCAGATTCCTTTGCTACAACTATCGCTTTTAATCGCCTTTCTAGGACAGCTTGCTTAAACCATGTTGTAGCTTCTTTGGGAACATTAGAGATATCAGATAAGGAACACTTTATGGCCTGCATTGGCAAAAGCAAGATATCACAAGCATCACTGGGTAAAGGAAGCAGATGATCTTTCTCTATTGTCTCTGTGTTCCCAAAATCCACAAAGAAGACTTCCGTATTGGGTTTTCTTTTCACAATTACTCCCCTGTACCAGTGATTATCAGTATACTTTGCTAGACACAAGCTCCCAGACTTTTGCGAGGTTTCTAAGCTCGTCATTGTTTCACTTAAGCGACCGATGTTGTCGGTAAGCTGTGCTAAGACATCTGCACATCTTTCAAGTTGGCAGTAAAATGTCCATGGATCATCAATGTGCGTAATATAAACA
Source organism: Pelecanoides urinatrix (assembly GCA_013400755.1). Taxonomy (NCBI): domain Eukaryota; kingdom Metazoa; phylum Chordata; class Aves; order Procellariiformes; family Procellariidae; genus Pelecanoides; species Pelecanoides urinatrix. The sequence goes on along the minus strand of VZTQ01011831.1, from coordinate 302,123 downwards.
TCTTCCTCACTCCCAATTTTGATACCGTGCATAGAATAATAGTAAGAATGAAGCTGAACCATGGATACCAGAGGCTTTTCAGGAGATAAAGGTCTGGCCACACCTCTCTCGGTCAGAAACTGGCAAGCACTCTGAAAAGGTGTCATTAAATCTACAATGTTAAACAGCTCCTTATTGTTTACTGAAGCCAAGGCAAATATTGTACACTTCAGTTCAAAGTTAGATGACGAAGTATCAACAAACTCCTGAAAAGCCTGAATTGCTTCTTCATCCCAAGCAAAAGGATCCTGACCATTTGGCTGGATTAAGTTGTAAAGGCTGCACCTGAAAGCCTGAGCCTCTAACCCAAGAAAGCGTTCATTAGTTGAGCGGAGGTTTGTTAAAGAGACCAGCTCTCTGTTGCCATAGTCAACATATATGACTTCTACTTTTCCTGCGGAAAGAACTTCACTAATAATTAAAGCCCTGTACCATTTTTCATCCTCTGAGTACCGGGCTAAACATACAGAATCTGGCCAAGCATGTGGGTGGGATGAATTTTTACAATACTCCTGAATTTCAGCCATTAATACCTTAAGGTCATGGCAATTTCTACTTAACTGACACCAAAAATAACTAGGATTTTCAACATATGACACAACTACATTAACTGTACTTCCCACTTCCAATTGACTTCCAGAAGAGGAACCTGACTTCATTTCCACATAATTCTGTCTCCAAGAGATGGGCAGGTTTTCCTTGCCCTCATACTTCTGGGCAGGAAGAGATTTAGCACTTTCAGAATTGTGAATGGCTGCAACAGGGCTCCCTCTGACCATCATAGCTGCATAAGGATTAAGCGATCTATCACTTCTCTTTAGATCAGATTCTTCTCTGAGCCTTGTCTCTGCATTTATCTGGCTTTCCACCCCAGCACATGCTGGGGAAGTGGCCTGGCTCACAGCCTTATCAGATGATTTCTGGGGAGTCTCAGGTATTTCACACCTCTGGTATTCAGCATATCCTCCCTGGGCCATGAGTTTACTTACACTTTTCTCTCCTAATTGGGATTGGTCAAATATTTCAACCGTGTATTTTTCACCCTCCACACTCAAAAAATGAACCTTTAGTCCCTTGTTCAGTACAAAGTCCCTGAAGGCAGACAGAGATGCTTCACTCCAAGTCTCTCTCAGAGGAGAGACACCTGCCAAACAACACTTCAGAGCTAAAGCAGGTAGTTCCCTGAACCGAGGGAGCAGCTCCTTCACCGCACACCGATCTACAGTTTCCGTATTGCCTCTGTCCACCAGGTGTATTTCTACCCCACTGTCCAGTACCCTGGTGATCACCGCTCGGTAAAAGGCACCCTCTTTCCCACTGGCACAGCAAAGAGATCCAGGCTGTAGGTCCCACCCAGCACCACCCAGCTTTGTGGCACAGGAGTAAAAATTCCACATGCTCTGCCTCAGCTGCCTGAAGAGCTGGCGATGCTCATGGAGCTGCAGCCAGAACTCAGATGGGTCTTGCAGGTGGGAGACCCGTGCGTCGTGGAATGCACCCAACTTCAGACGCACACCAACTACAGGAGCAGAGGCCAAGTCTCTGTGTGTTAAAGCAACAGCAGGTGCTCCTGGTAGCAGTTCTAGTTCTTCAGCTGTGGATTCCTCTACTTGCAGTTGCTCCCAAGGCTCAGTTTGACTGACTTGCACATGGCTGCTCACCAGGCAGCCAGCCTGCATCCCAAAAAGATGGTTCAAGTTGATGCCGTTTTCTCCATACAGGCTCACATAATAGAGATGATCAAAGGAGTTAAAGGCTTTGATGTGAGCACTCACTCCTTTGCCAAGCACCAATTCCTTCAGCTCATCAATCTGCGATGGGGACCAGCCACAACCCCCATCTGAGATACCCTGAAGAGCACATGGATAAGTCACCACAGGCATGCGGAAAAACTCAGCAGGCAAATAGCGCAGGTTAGCTCTGGTCACAGTCTCCTTCCTGCCACAGTCCACAAAGATCACCACAGCCACTTGCTGGTCCTGCTCCCCAGGAATAAGCTCCAGCAGGAGTGCACGGTACCACTGGCCATCTATGCCACGGGCAGCACAGGGTGAGCCCACTGTGGGTAATAAAACCTGCTCCCACCGGTCATAAGTGTGACACATGGTATCAGAAAGGCAACGGATCTCCTGGGACAGGCTCTGCAACTGGCAGTAAATGTGGTGTGGGTCAGAGACATGGGTCACTAGGACAGGCACTGTCACACCCAACTGAAGCTGTGGGTAGAAGTAATCCGAGGCAGGTGACACAGGCTGGTATGACAGCAAAACATGGAGAAGCTGTGGCACTGCAGAATTTACAAGGGAACGTGCTGGAGGCTGCAGCTTGAGCTGGTTCTTTAAGTGGCCAGAAGCTAAGCAGTGCCTGAGCACCTGGCAGAACCAACTGTGAGTGACCTGCCTGGCCAGGCCCAGGTGATGCATCTGCGCCGCGAGCTGGGGCAGCTCAAGCACTATGAGCTGGGGCGTCATCACGTCCTGCACTAGGCCAGACACCTCCTTGCCATGCAGACAGCTGAGGAACTCCATAGCCTCCACTGTCCAGGTGGAGACTGGTGCATCCCCACAGGCTGCCCCCCTGGGACCTCCAGAGGGCATGATATCAGCCACAACACAGCCCAGCACCTCAGGGGGCAGGTGGAAAAGCTCCTTGCAGCCCCGTGCCAGATAATAGCCAGACGTGACCACAGTGAAGCCCTCATCAAGCAGGAACACACGGTACTCCTGGCCACGGCGACTCACCACACAGCAGCGATACCAGAGCCCGACCACCTCCACCAGGCCCAGGTCTCCAGTGCTCAGCTCAATCCCACCGGCCACCAGCCCGCCAGGACCTGGGGCGGCCGCCAGACGCGGCCCCACCGCCGCCTGGATCTCCTGGTGGAGGCGGATGTAGTCAGCACTGCGCTCACCCAGCAGTCCCCACAGCCGCACGACGGGCACCTCGGGGCGCAGACCCACGGCGCAGACCCGCAGGGCCACGGTGGCGCCGCAGCTGAGCATCCCCGGCCCGGAGCTCATGGCGCCGCCTCTGCCGTTGCCGCCTGCACGAGGCCAAATGGCTGCCCCCCCCGGCCTCATAAGGCACGCGCCGCCCACGTGACCCGCGAGGAACCGTTACGAGGCTGCCCGAGTGGTCGAGTCCATTTTGATCCCCCACGGCGGGGGGGAAGGGGGAACAGGAGGGGCGGAGCGGGCTAATATATCGGGCCGCTCCTGTGAAACGGAGACTGCTCGGAAGCGCCACAAAGAGGAGGGTTATCGCCGGGGCACGCTGGAGCCGCAGGGCTCAGCCCAGAGCCCGCTGGAGCTGCCCTCGCCCAGAGTGGAGCGCTCCACGCCGGCTGTGTGGTAGCGGCACGGCCGGGGGGCGGGGTGAGGGGACAGCCCTCGGAGCCCGCGTAGCCTCTATTGGCCAGAGCCGGCTCCCGGGGCGGGGCGCGCGTGCAGGGCTTGGCGACTATTGGCCAGCTTGGGGCGGCAGTGTGAGGGCGGGGTGGGGCGCTGGGGCCGGCGGCGGGCCGTGAGGGGCCGGGCGGGGTGCGAGGCTGCCCGCCGCCGGCAGCCGTGGCCGGGCGCGCTCCGGGGGAAGCCGCCGGCCGACGGCTCTTCCCGGCCTCGCTGCAGCCAGCCTGCCGGCGGGGCAGAGGCGCCTGAGGGGCGGGCTGGGCGCGCAGAGCCGCCTCTCCGCCGGCAGTGAGGCCCTGCCGCAAGCCTGCCTCAGGCGTCTTCAGTATTTATTTTTTAATACAAAATACTAGGAATCGGCACTGTTACGGATCTCTTTAGTGTTTCACGCTCAAAAGAAAAGAGCTTTATTAAGAGTTAAAACAGTTTTTCACTACAAGACTTTTAAAATTACTTCTTTTAACTCAATAAATCAGGTACTTCTGCGTATCCATCGTCAGGGTTATCTGAGTGACAGGACTGCAGGCAGGACCACTCGGGGTGTAACTGAAGAAGCAGCTTTGACTGCTGGTTTGTAATTGCGGGTGACAGTGTGCAAGAAGAAGGAACTCAGATTAGCTTCTCAGATTAGAAAACAGAAATCTGTTTTGTGACAACTAGAAAAATAACAGTATTTCTGAACAAAAACCTCTGACCCCCTAATAATGGTGAGATGAATTTTTTCCAGGCTGGAATCACACACCCAAACGCATGCACTCACAACAGATCTACTATACAATCAAAAAGTACAACTGCAAGCCAAGAAGATGCCCAAGCTCTATTTCATCAGAAATTAGCACATTGAAGATACTAGTTACAAAAACTAGTCTAGAAGAAATCCTGAGTATTCACTCAGAGAACTAAGTCTTGTACAGTCATTTAATTACTAGGTAATGCTAAATCAAAGCCAGCTTTGTTTTGTCTACATTATGATTGCTTTTATACTGCATTTTTGCCTCCTGATTGCCAAAGATAAATCTAGTGACAAACAGCAGCAGTCCCCTTTCCTATGAAATCTGGAAAGCTTTAGGTTAAAAAAAAAAATCACTCATATTCAAACATTCCGTGTTTTTGAAAAGAACATTGTATTTTTACCTAGATTTAAAATGGGCAGAGTGCGTATTTCTGTGGAGAAGTGGTACCTTAATGACCCAGTGTGCCACGTCACCACTGGGACTCTCAAAGGACAAGTAGTTCAACTCGGTCCTACAGACGGCATGTGTATTATGAGTCCTTCACGAGGGGCAGAGCGAACTAGGCTTTTGATTTCCTGGAGACAGGACTGCATTTCACTCGTGGATACTACTCAAATGGTTGAGTGAAGAGGTCAGGCGGCCTCCAGGAAATAAGAGGAACACAATCCCTTCCACCTTTTGTGCAAAGCAAATTTGAAATCAAGTAAACTGCTTTAATCTTTTCCAGTTTCACTACAGGCTTGGTTTGCTGAGGCATCAAACTAACGTGAGGTAGTTCTTTATGTGTATGCAAATATAATAGTAACAAAAATTCCCAAATAACTTTATAGACTGCTTAGCCACAGAAGATGTTCAGTGCTGCGTTGTTCAACCTGCTTTTGTCCTTAACAATAGGAAGCATCTCTATTATCAAACAAGCAAACAGTACTATATTCTACTTGCTTGGTAGGTTTTTATTTTTACCTGTTTACTGTTTCAGAAAGCCGATGCTGGCTGCCAGCTGAAGTATTATTGTGGCAATTTTATCCTGTGGATAACTTAAATTCCATAGAGCAGTCTGACAAGCAAATAGTATCCTGGCTACTCCTAACCAGTAAGGACTGGATTTGGGGCAGCAACCTATACATGTGATCCTACTGCCAATCTTCTAAATGAATTCGTTCCCTGTAGGGTCAGGATGCCTTGTGGAATGAGAATTCAGCTTTCTGATTCTTCTTTGTTTTGTGAATATTGAAGTGGTTTTGCAATTTTAAAAAGAACTAACACCACAGATCCTTCTGATTTGTTCATACGTAAGCCAGAATACCAGCGACCAAGGAGCCTGGGAAAGCAAACACCAAAGTTAGAAGCTTAAAACAGAAATGACCCAAAAAATAAACCCATTAAACTGTCTCCTCTTAAAAATCATATTCTTAAGCTCAATCTCGTATTACATCTTTCATACAAAAACTGTAGTGTTACATATTGGGTTAGGGCTACCCAATCCTTCACAAGACACAGGAAACTCGTTTTTTCAGCTTGCCAACCCGTAAGTGTTTGACCTGAAATGTTTCATACTTGAGGGCTACTTCAGGCTGAATGCTGTTTAAAAAAGAATTTAAAGGGTTTACTTGTTCTAAAAGCTTAATCAGAAAATTACTCCGTTCTCCTTGCGTCAAATTTATATCCTGCACCCATTTAGTTGAGATGCTCTACTTTTTTTCTTTTTTTGGCAATAGATTGGTGTTTGGCAAAAGGCTGCCTTGTGCCTAGGAAACACTTTTTCCTGCTCCTCTGAAACATCTGCTAAACATTCCCAAAATTACAAGCCTTTGGGAAATCTAAGTTGGCATATGCTCCATGGAAATTTTTAGCTTAGTAGTAAACTCGCAGAGACTCCATCAATACTGAATGTGCTCCGGCTCAGGGACACGGGGACCGAGCAGAACCTTCCTATAATTGCTCTTACCGGAGGCTGCAGCCACTGTTGTGCTCAGTTAAATTAGAGAAGGGAGGCTTTTGCCTTTGATCTTACCAGTCCTCAGTCTGGTAAGTTCAACAGTGTCAAGACCTTGAAGCCAGCTGGCAGAGTCTAGACATAGCCATACTGTTAAATTGTTATAGACTTAAAAAAAAAAAAAAAAAAAAAGGTGGTCACATCTAAATTTGCTATTGTGAATTGTCCCTTGCCCAAACTAACAGTCTAGACAGCCAAGTTCCACTTCGCAGGCTCCAACTGCTGCTTGGCTTAATTGTACAGATGTAGCTTCATCGGCCCAGCAGTATGCAGGAGAAAGCCGCTAGCCTGAATACAAGAGGGGCAAAAGTGAGATCCGGGATGGAGCAGTAATAAAGCAATTCAGGGATCAGGAGAAGAGGAATGAAAATAAGAGGGATGCAAAGGGAGTCCAGGGCTGGGAGCAAGAAGGGAACAAAGGAGAGTTTAGGAAGGGAGAAAGGAGGGAGCCTGAAATTGTAAAAAAAGCAATTAAGCAGGACAGCATTTTCCAAATTAAAGAGATGCAAGAGGCAACATGGGGGAAGTGATGCTGCATGCAGTTGTGTCATCCACTACATATAACTATGCTAACTGCAGTTAAATAAATAGAGAGACCCAAATAGTTCTGGAAAAGTGTTGACACAGGAAGAACTCCTTACGTTTTAATACCACATTGTTCAACTGTCTTCCAAAGAGAGTGAAAGGTGCTTACCATTCGCATCCAGGTTGGTATAAAGCCTTTGTATAAAGACATAAACCCTTCACCCTGTACAGTTTGAATCAAGCAGTCCATGGAAGACTTATACAGCAGACCTCTGGCAATGTGCAAGGAGAACAAATACTGTTAGGATTACAAATACACAATTTAAAAAAAATCATCCCCTCCCCGCCCCGAAAAATAATCTGTATCAGATAAGCAAGAGCTCTTTTGTAAGATCACTGGAGTCTCATCAGAACTGAAATCCACTAAGGAACTGGGTATGCTTAGGTCATCACAACAAACCTCCCTGGACATGCAAAACTAAAACAATGAAATGATCATCAGAAAGATGAAGAGCAAATTGGAGACTTTGCACTTCAGTCCCAGTGAAATCAGTGAGACTCTGGGTTTCAATTCTCTACTGAAAAGTCCGTCTCTGAAGTGTCTGTACCTTCCCTGCTTATCTCTTGGCTGGTTCATTATCCGGGTTTTGACCACATCAGCAGGAGTTCCCAGAACAGCAGCTACCAAGCCAGAACAGCAACTGTCAACAGCAACAGATACTTAAAGAAGAAACTAAGATTTATCACGACAATTTAAGCATCGTGATTCCAGTTCTAATAATATATAATATATCAAAACAGTTATCATAAAATCATGAGTAATACCTCATAACTTAACATAAACTTGATTTGGGAGGAGGCTTGCTAGTATTGCTGTTGCTCAGATGTCCTCCCAGCACCAGCTTCCCTCACCTCTGTGTGCAGTTCTGAGACAGGGATAAAGGACCCACAATAGGCAATTTATGATATTGTTTATATAAAGCAGATTTCTTCATAATTTAAGGGAGAAAAAGAGGTTGTTCTGCAGAGTTTATAGTGCTCATTCTTATGGTCTGCTAAAATTAAAACTAGGTTAGGTAAGAAATAGTAGTAATTCTAGAAAAGTGAAAAATTCCGTGCTCTCACAGATGTGTGAGGTGTTTAAATGCGTCAGCAAGGCACTTCTAGTGAGGGCAGTTTTGTAGCAATGGTTGCATCCTTTGTCTTGTGTCTTTTGTACAACGATGTCCTCTCAGGCAAAAAAAAAAAAAGTAGTTATAAAGGTGCATTTTATCAGCAGTATCACTACCAAAGAATAGGGGCTTCTGCTGGCAGACAGGCGCAGCTCAAGATAGCGAGGCTGGCAATGCTCCGCAGCGGAAAAGGGGTAATGGGGAAATACGGCACCTGGCAACACTGTGAGTCACACTGTTGTCCACAAGTGGCGTGTTCAGAAGCAAGAAATGTTTCACTGAGTCGTAAGTGGTCAGATCTGTAAAGAGGATAATGAGAAAAAACAGCATTGTCAGAAGTAAACGGTGTCTGTGCTGTTCATTACTGACATAGGATGGAGGCTTGGCAAGACCTAAATTTCCAGTGCAGCTCCTCCCATTGGCACAGCTAGCAGCATGCTCCCACTTTCTGATGATGGTTGTGGCACCTGGGTCTTGTCGTTAGACATGTGAGTACGTGCTCCCTTCCACTACCATCTTCTCTAATTTACCCTACAAATGATAAAATGGATCTCAAATGGAAAATTCTGCAAAATAACTCATTAATGAAACCCAGAAACATCATGATAAGCACAGTTCTACCTCTTCCACCTCTGTGCAAGTGTTATAAAAATGTTAGAAATGTTAGACAAAAAAAGTACATGATGTCATGGAAGTTACATCATGTTCTTCTGAAAGAAGACATGAGTTACGGCATCTGGGCATCTGAATGAAAGACAGTGATCTGAAAGTTAACACAAGATCTGGGTTACATTTCCAATGTCCTGACCTTAAAACTTAAGAGCCCAGCCTACTAACCAGAATGACCCTCCCAGCACTTTGTAGTGCTTTACAGCCCAAACATACCCAGTGAAGATCATTTCCCACTTGTAAAAGAGTTTGCTTGTTTAAGTTCACATGCCAAGACTGCACATCAACATTGTGTATGGAGATATATACCTTAGTTAACAGTCTTTCTATAGTCCTCATTTAACAGCTCCTGCTGCAAACATTATCCATCCAGTGACTTCTTTACTACTGCTTAATAAGGTGTAAGCTTACACCACCTCTGATTTTCTATCTTCAAAGATATTTTTTGGTCATGCTGCTAACATATCCCTATGCTGAATGACGTAGAAATTAGTAGCCATCATGCCAAAGAACTTTAAGCATGCAAAATAAAAAATTGCCAAGGCAGTGCTATAATATGTGCCACCAAGCACAGAGCAAGTGTTTACGGTGAGCACCCACAGGCAGTGTCTTTTGGTCCCAAAGACATCTCCTTCCTTAGGTTATAAACAGAACTTCAGGAAGGAGAGCAAAGACCGTCCAACATATCCTAGCAGTTTTGGAGAGACACAGGAAAGCTCTATCTATATGTGGAAGGAGTGAGTGCTTCTTGGATCAGCCGAGCACTCAGGCAGCCACTTCACCTTATAACCCTCAGTCCCTGCCTGAACTACACCGTAGGTGTGTACCTGTCTGCAGCTCCATCACACCATGCCTGGGCTGTGGACCTTGTTGATCTGGACACTGACCCATGGACTGCCTTCCTAGCTCGACCTTGGACCTTTCTTATCACCACAGACCTGCTGGTGATCACTCAGCTGTGTCTGACCCTGGTGATCCTCACCAGACCTGATGCTGGCTCAGCTTCCTGGCTTGGCCTCAGACCTGCCTCATCACCACACGCTTTCCTGAGCATCTGGATCTCGGTGGAACCTGGCTGCCTTCACTGGCTCTGCCCTGCTCACCTTGCTTGTGCACCAGAGAGCTGGGTCGTGGCTGGCGAGGTCCTTGCTCTGCTGGCCCCCTCAGCTCCCAGCTCACCATCCCTCAGGCTCAGGCACAAACTGTTATTTTTAAGCAACTTGATTTCCACAGGAACAAAATGCTCAAGGCAGAAGTCACCTGCAGTACGCTTTAAACAGGTCCCCAGCGGAGATAACCAAGAGACGAAGACCAGGGCAGCAGATGAACTCTCCTTAAAGCTTAGATCTGGCCTTAAGCACTGCAGACCAAGTTACGAAATTTACCTCCCATGTTCACCAGAGCAGCTCTCTGGACATTTGGAACGCATCCAGCCCAAAGCCCCCGTATTCCTCCTTCAGACAGGATCTTCATGAATGCGTGGTGCACTCCTCGAAACCTGAAATCAATATGCAGCTAATAAGTAGAGAGCCCAGCTATGGAGAAATCTTTGCATCTTCCACCACTTTGCTGCACCAGGTCCTCACGTAAGAAAGGCAATTTATACCTGCGAGGATCTGGCCCTCCGGATCCATTTTTGGATCCATTTTTGGATCCATCTTTGACTTTCATGCCGCGATATTTTACCAAACATACCAGTTGCCCTTGTAAGCAGCAATCTGGTCACTAATGACAGGTGACCCTTTGATCACACAGCTGGGTTGCAATACTAAATGTCCGAGACACCAAACGATACCAGCAGTTTTGGATGCAAAGAGCAGCGTGTCCTGGTATCTGCAGGAAGGTCTTGAGCCCTGCTGTCTGCAGGTGACCCAGCCCTTCCCTGCGCCTGTGCATCCTGCATGAGCCGTGTCCCCCATCCTTTCTTCCAGCTTCCCTTCTTCAGAAAGCATCCTTCCCTCCCCATGGCAGAGCACTGACATGGACATGCTGCACGTGTAGGAGGGACGAGGGTTTGTGGTCTCTGGGACCAATACATCAGAATAAAGAAGGCAAGTATAAATGGAATAAGGAGGAAGTCTCGGATCCCACACCCGCTCCACTGCCCAGAGCCATCACATGCCTCCCAGGCATGACTCTTCCCCCGAAAGGGCTCCGAGCAGCTGGGGAGAGGGGGTGGCAGAAAACAGACACAACCACACCCTCAGCCAAAGAATAATCATTAACAGGAAAAAACTGCCAGCTTCGAGAGGAACTGACCGTAACGGCTTTCCTTCCAGCTTCCTTTTTCCTTCCATCTGCATCTGCACCTTCACCAGATCAGTCGGGCTGGCAAAAAACTGTCCAATGGCACCTGCAAACATGCCTCCAACTACAGCTTTCCTGCCAAACAGGGAAAGAAAATGTGCTCTAGACTTTACAAATCTCAGTGCTCGAGCTGAAGAGTTCAGCAGCATGACTCAGGTAGAACAAGTGTAAATAGTTAGTCCTTATATTAAGAGCCAAAGTTAAGGTAATAATTGTGGTGACTGCAGGTAGTTAAGGTAGTCAATAATACTTCCGTCAATTTTAAGAAAGGTTTAAAACTTACCTGGGGAAAAAAACTATTATGCATCACCAAGATGCTCTGCTTCCTCCCCAGGTTACATTATGCTCCTCGCTTAAGGTTTAAAGACAGGATGACAAGGTACACAAGTAAGGGATGGTGCTCAATATATTATAATAACTGAATGCCAATCTGAAACTCTAAACTGCTTGCTGATATATAAAACTTTTCTTTATCTCTCTACTTATTTTAGTAGAACCAGAAATTTCAGTATTATCCCTACTTCCCCCTTCCCATAGCATCAGGCATGACAGGTATTTGTTATTAGATTTTATGAATCCCATCCTAAAAACAGTTACATTTTGGACCCAAGATTTGATTTTGGAGTAAAATACATGATTGGATATGATACTGTGTATGATTATAAAAGTACACAACTGACATTTTAACAGTAATTAGAAATTACCAAGTTTTGCAAAACTTACAGAAAAATCTGCTTCATTCCCCACAGGCAAAGAGTTAATTCTGTGGCTATATATTGCTTGTATTGTCAAAAAAGGGATTGAGTGAGATTTAGCTGTTGGTGAATTGAACTTGCAAAACAAAGACTTTGGGTTTGCAAAGTCTTTATAGGGATCATATAAACATCATATGGCAACTCAAGAAGGGTACAGGGATTTCGTTAGGTCGTGCAGACAGGAAATTAGAAAGGGAAAAGCCCAGCTAGAACTCAACATAGCCACTGTCATGCGAGACAACAAAAAATGTTTTTACAAGTGTATTAATGACAAAAAGAGAGCCAAGGAGAATCTCCATCTTTTATTGGATGCAGGGCGGGGGGGAACATTGTCACTGAGGACAAGGATAAGGCTGAGGTACTCAAGGCCTTCTTTGCCTCAGTCTTTAATAGTCAGAGCAGTTATCCTCAGGGTACTCAGCCCCCTGAGCTGGAAGACAAGGACATGGAGCAGGATGAACCCCCCATAATCCAAGAGAAAGCAGTTAGCAACCTGCTACACCACCTGGACCTTCACAAGTCTATGGGGCCGGATGGGATCCACCCGAGGGTACTGAGGGAGCTGGCGCAGGAGCTTGCCAAGCCACTCTCCATCATTTACCAGCAGTCCTGGTTAACGGGGGAGGTCCCGGACGACTGGAGGCTCGCCAATGTGACGCCCATCTAC
>VZTQ01011831.1:234310-289586 GCA_013400755.1 Pelecanoides urinatrix | reverse complement strand
TGAGGTGCTGGAGCGTGTCCAGAGAAGGGCAACAGAGCTGGTGAAGGGCCTGGAGCGCAAGTCTGATGAGGAGCGGCTGAGGGAACTGGGGGTGTTCAGCCTGGAGAAGAGGAGGCTGAGGGGAGACCTCATCGCGCTCTACAACTACCTGAAGGGAGGTTGTAGCGAGGTGGGGGTTGGTCTCTTCTCCCAAGTAACAAGTGATAGGACGAGAGGAAATGGCCTCAAGTTGCACCAAGGGAGGTTTAGGCTGGATGTTAGGAAAAAATTCTTTACTGAAAGAGTGGTCAGGCCTTGGAACAGGCTGCCCAGGGAAGTGGTGGAGTCACCATCCCTGGGGGTATTTAAAAGACGTGTAGGTGAGGTGCTTAGGGACATGGTTTAGTGGGCATGGGGGTGTTGGGTTGGACTCGATGATCTTAGAGGTCTTTTCCAACCTTAATGATTCTATGATTCTATGATCCTTTGTCTCCTCGGGAAGGATACATATTTTTAACTTAGGTTGACATCTGTCATACACACAGGAGCAAAACAGTGTCTTTTTCTTCACAATCTGCCTCTTTACTAGCCAGGAAATTTCCATCTTTTGGGTGAAAATACACCACCAGAATCAGCAATCCTGCCTATTCTTATGCTCCCCATCAATAATCCAATGGCATAATAATTTCTTACCCAGGCAGTACAGCAAGCAGCAAAACAGCAAAGTGTTGCCATACTGCTGCTGGACAACACGTAACGGGACCCATCCCTCTAGCAGCTGGAAATCTGAGGTGTACCACCCCTCGCTTCTTTTCTGCAAAGCTCCAGAGGAGATTTGACATGTCCATCATACCTTTGGAAATGTGTCCTCACCCCATGTGGAGCTCATCGAGCTCTCGGGTGACCGCGGAGCTGAGCAGGGCACAAGCTGCAAGTCCAGCTTGGCTCAGCTGAACCTCTGGTTTGCATTACCCAGGCAGCTGTAGGATTAGTCACGGTTACTCATGCTGGTGTCAGGTTTGTGCAATAGCTCACAGCTTCTCTCTTCTCTTCTTCTCTCTCTTCTCTCACACACAGCTGTACGGTCAGCCACCACTCGCTTGCACTTCCCACCATCCCCTGGCCCACACAGAAATAAGAGTTGCCACTACATCACAGACCTTGAGTCATGGTAAAGCTGCCCTGCCTCCACTCTCATCCAGGCTAATTGCTGCCATCCCAGGACAGCTGCTCCTATTGATGGGGTTTATCATGTTTCTCCATCTCTTTAGTGGAGTATCCTTATTAGAGAAGTCATGGTCCTAGTTAAGCCTCTGAGAAACTTACTTCAATATTTCTTAGTCCTGTTCCCAGCTGAATGAAAATATACTGCCCTGAAACTAAAATCAGAAAGTCTGTATCAGTGCTTAAACCCCTACTTTACCCTCTTTAGGGTAGGTGAGCCATGAGGAAAAGACAGCTTTTAGGGCTGCAGGACTCCTACAATAAGGACAATCCCCAAACAGGCAAAAGCATAAATAGGCAGCATTACCAGAATGGAAAGCTTTCATCCTCAGACCTGCCAAGCACGGAGTCACGGAGGTGTTCGTATGCAACCATTCGAACGCCAGAGTACACTGTGGAAAACAAAAGCGGGAGACGATTCTTGGGTCTGCCATTTCTGGAGGTCACACTGTGATAGAGAGGTCAAGAGATTGGTTTTAAATACTCCAGAACTTGCCTGGGTCAGCTGGTCACTGCTCTCATGTTCATGATCAAAATGGGGAAAGCAAGGGGGCTGCCTGGTAGCAATGCTCGGGCCAGAACTTTTTAGCATCAGAGAATCTCTCTGGCTGAGCCAGGAGGCAGCACAGCTTATGCCCACACGCTAAGGAGATGTGACCGCCTTGCTTCCCTCTCAGCTGGTGCCAAGAACAAAATGTCCCAAAAGTGCTTTTGAGGTTTGTTGCTGTCACCATATTTCCAAATAAGACACAGAAAGCTGTTACCTGTGGCCAAACCACTGCTGCATTTCTTCATCCTAGCACTTGCAACCTTATCTTTTTTCCCCAGCCTGTCCCCACTCCCCTCAAATAAAAGATATTTATTGTTGTGAGGACTGAGTGCTTGCTTGTGCTGAAGACCTTCCTGCAAAGACTACAGGGAAATTATAGTTTGTTTTCCCAGAAGCCAGAATAAGGCTGTGAAGGATTGGGCAAGGGAGGAAAGAGAAGGAATTGAACCAGAATCCCATATATTTCAAAGCGGGATTGCAGGGTAAGATGAAGAAGTCCTCACAGATATGTTTAAAGTACAACAGGGTACGGCAAGCTCACTCCAAAAGGCTGTTGGCCACAGAAGGTAGGAGCCAAACTTGTCCTATCATGAGCAGATAATTACCTATGTGGCGGTAGACGGCCGGCGTGGCTCCTTGCCAGAGCTTTCGTAAGCCCTCCTCCTGCACGATGCCAGCTGCGGTGCGCAGCATGCCGCGATAAGGGACCGCCTGGCCGGCGGCAGCTCCATTGCGATGAACGGCAGCTTCACCTTGGACCTGCAGTCGAGTTTTCGTGAGATCCAGGGGAAATGTCACTGAAGAGAAAAAGCAGGGAACAAACGTGACTGCGGGTGCAGCTGCGGGGAGACCTGCCACGCTATTAACATCTGTGCCAGGATCCCCCCTGTCAGGCGGCCAAGGGGGCTCTGCAAGTACCAACAGGCAGCGGGGACCCTACCCTGTGGGGGTGCAGGCAATTCGTGGAGAACAGGAGATTCACGTCCAGATCTGTTAAAAGTGGCTCTGGGCATGAGTAACCAAAATACATTCCCAGCAAACACCAAGTCTTTCTCCCGTATTTCTTTTTGCAGATTTGTTATGCAATACATGTACTTTCCAAGAGACTCTGGATTAAAAATCCTGTTCCAGTTACTCCCCTGAACAAAGATCAGTAAAATCTCTTATCGAGCGTGTGGCCTCTCCAATTCTACCCAGCATAGTGACAGCACACGTTACAGTCAGGAACAACCCCACA
Source organism: Pelecanoides urinatrix (assembly GCA_013400755.1). Lineage (NCBI taxonomy): Eukaryota > Metazoa > Chordata > Aves > Procellariiformes > Procellariidae > Pelecanoides > Pelecanoides urinatrix. The sequence goes on along the minus strand of VZTQ01011831.1, from coordinate 286,596 downwards.
GTGGCCATCGTAACGCAGACACACATGCAGGTGAGCATCTACCCTACGAACCACCCTAAAACATGCTGCTTTTCTGATGCAGACACAAAAATCATGTTTAGCCTATTACTTCTCTCACTGAAATAACTGGTGGGCAGGGAAGGTAGTCCAACTCAATCTCAGCTTCCCAGGGCTGCTCCTGAGGCAATGTGGGTACATGTTTTCTGCCCTAATTTCAGTTCCAGGCCAGGAGTGTCTCACAGGGTGATGGACCTTCCCAGCCTGTCTCAGGCGGCGAGTGCCCAGGAGCAGGGGTTGTCTTTGGTTCAATACCTCTGCGACACACCACGCTACAGGGTCCTTCCAGAGCAGGACTCAGAGGTACTGGGGGAATGCTGTCACCGCTCAAGGCCTCAGCAGATTTACACTCTATTTGTGCATTAAGTTTGGTATTCATGCTTAAAGATTAGCAAAGATTGGGAAGTTACAAATCATTAGAGCAATGCAACAGATTTGCCTGTAAGAGCTCGTTGAAGCTATATAGAATACGCTGAGAAATATTCCAAATAAGTTACTGATCACAGAGTAGTGCTGCGCAGATGCCACGGTGCTGCTTTGCTGCATTTCAGCAAGCAGTTTACTATCTCCTTTTTTACAGACATCTCCACTGTAACCGGAAACACGAGATTCAATTTTTCTTTGATTAACCCACATTAACTATGTAAAGCAAATTCCTGAAGAACTCAGCCCCTTGCTACTTAGGCAACAGATCATCCTGCCTCTTTAGTCTTCTTCCAGAAACCCCGCAAGTGCAAAGCTTAAATTAGTCACAACTGCTCTGTGTTAATGACTGCAGCCCTTCGGTCTCGGAGGCAAAGATTTCAACCTCAAAAAACCCTCCCTCCAGCCACAGTCAGGTGGCATAAAACACTTGCAAGGCTTAAATTATTGAAAAGTCACAACGAGCAGAGTGGAACGAATAGATTTGCTGGAGTGGAAAAGCCGGAGCAAACACCGAGGAATGAGGCATCCAGGGACTGAAGTTCCCCCTGCCCCCCCTAAGTAAATTTTGACCCCCTTCCCTCTCGGAAAATCATGGTGAGTTGTACCTAGTTCTGCCACAGCCGCTGCACAGGCTGACAGAGCGAATTTGCTGGCTCGGGGCCATCTCTCTGGAAGAGGTAAGCTCTTCTCTTCTTCTGCAGGTGACATCTAGCGTCTAACATGAAACAAGGCTAACCAGCCACCCTGCGAGGGTCTGGAGCAAAAGCAGACCCTAGCTCAGCTCTGTTCTGGGTCGTTTAGGAGACAAATTGCTGAAGGTCATGTTTCTCCAGCGCCAGCACCAGGAACTGCAGCAGCCCGAGTGCCTCCTGCAGAGCTGCAAGGTCCTTGTGCAGTGACACAAGAGACTCCCGCACGGCAGCCTCCTGGGAAATGTAGTCTGTCACCAACACTACCCTCTGCCAGGAAACCGGCAGTGCGGGTACAGTCACACGCACAATTTTGCCCGTTATCTACATTAAAAAGATATATCAATAATGAGACCTCAGGATTATGAGAACACATGTGGGTCTGTTTGCTAGGCAAAGTGCTGTCATTGACAGCAGTGCCTCAGGAGCCCCAAACTGCATCCCCGCGTCAAACAGCTGCACAGGCATCCAAGACGGATGAATTCATCCAGATCTGGTTTAACAAAAGCTGCGTTGGCGACAGCTACATGCCGAGCTGGAGTGCTGGAGTGCTTGCAGCAATTCACGACTCCTGGGGATTAGGCACAGAGCAGTGCAGTTTGAGCAAGGGGCACGCAAACCTAGGAAGACAGAAGCCAATCTCTGCCCAAAGCCCTGTATGTGAAAAGTGTAAAGCTTTTCCTGGCTGAATGCTGAAGCCCTGTTAATTGTGTGACAGTCCTAATTTCTCTTAATGTAGGCATATTTCAGTTCTCATCATGAAAAAAAGGGTAAGGCATGAGCTAGCTGTTCGAGTGAAGCTTTTCATTTGTTATTGAGGCTCAGCTGAATCACTAAGTTAATCATTAGCCGTTAATCACTAATCCTCATGCTGAGGATTTGAGGATTTTTTTAGATCACAGAAATTTATTCCATAACACCCCCCCCCCACATCCCTGTCTGACTGACTAACATTTTGGTGTGCGGTCCCAGTTGCAACAATTCAGACAAATGAAGGGAGCATTGTAGGTGAAATATTCAGCTAAAGTCAGGCAAATTTATATTGTCGGTCACCAGTAATTGGTATTAAATTGGACCCTTCTTTGGGTTAGAATTCATTAGAATTGATACAGTGATAAAACAAACTACCAACAAAACCCTGTTTAAAATGGGAAGAAGGCATATTGCAATTTAATGCAAACATGCCTGGCTGCCCTGAGGGTACGAGTGATTCAGAGCCCTATTCGAGTCAGTTTATGCAATCTGCTGTTGGCACTTTTGTGCCGTCCTCCATAGCTATTCTCTGGGCTTGGGTCAGCTTGTGCCACTATATATCAGCCTGTATATCATCGATTTGTAATTTAGGTTGGAGAGGACCTCTATAGGTCATCTAGTACAATCCTCTGCTCAGAGCAGGGATGGCTTCAGAGTTACATCAGGTTGCCCAGCGTCTTGTTTGGTCACCTTCTGAAAACCTCCAAGGATGGGAATTTCACAGCCACAGCTTGCTCGGGTGCTTAACCGTTTTGTTAACATTTTTTCCCTATATTCAGTCAGAATTTCCCACGTTGCATCCTATGTCCATTGCCTCTCATCCCTTAGATGTACACCTCTGGGGACAGTCTCACGCCACCTTCTCTATAACCATGCTTTAGGGGGTGGAAAACAGCAACTAGATCCTGCCTTAAAATAAACCCTGTAACATTGTGGCGTCTTATGGAGAGAGCAGCTCTCCATGGTCATTTTTAGTCTGGGGAAGTAAGTTCTTTTTTAAACCAGACTGATTTGGGGATGGCGCTGAGGAAGAATTTTCTCTTCCCACAGGATCTTTGAAATGAGCCTGACCTGGAGACGGCCGCTTGCGTGGACAGCTCTGTGATTTGTGGAGCAGAGAGGGGCCAGTGCGCACAGAGGTCCATCAAACAGATGGAGTCCATATATCCCCAAATCCTGAGGGAGACAGCTCCAGCAGAGAGGACCCTTCCTATTTATTTATTTCAGTTTTCAGTAAGACAGCATTTTCTGGCTTCTGTCCAAAGCCAGTTTGATCAAAGGCTGCATATGCAGGGAGGGAGCGTGGACTTCATAGGCAAAGGAAACACAGCAGCAGAGTCAGGGAGGAAGGCAGCCAAACTGCTCCAGTCCTCTCACCTGCTTCCATCAGTGGTGACTGTTAGTTTACATTGGAAAGACCATTAACTATTATCCAGGTCCAGGACTAGGACCTAGTCTGAGGAAAGCTTGTTAGTGACTATCGCACCATCGTACTGGTTGTGTCCTCCTCACAATAGTGCCTTTCGGTAGGGTCTCGTGTCCTTTACCAAATCGTGCCCCAGAAGCAGAAGCTAAACAAACAAACAAAAATGTCCAAAACAAACACAAAAGCCTTTAATGAATGTCTTCACAGAAGGTTGAGGGGTTTAAATCACTTTAAACTCACTATTCAGGCTGTGAGTATAATGAAAATAAACCCCAATATTACAAGGCCTTTAGCTCTCTTATCACTTTACCCCTTTGTAGGAAAAGAAAGAATTTAATGGATAAAATAAAACCAGGTTTTGTATTGTCTTCAAACTTGCTGAGGGTGTGTGGGGCTAGGCTGTGAGAGCACTTCCTAGTTTTTTTAATACTTAATTCATTCTGAAGGTAATTTTGGTGTGCCACTTCCACACACGCAAAGAAACCAATCTGACCTCTCTGAAATCTTGTCTTCTGTCTGACATTGCAGTGATGTTACAGGGGCCACCAGCAGGTTTTGAATTGTCAGTTCAACCTCTGAAGCCTTTCTCTGCTCCTCAGACACTGGACACATATTTAGCCTTTAATGAGATGATCTCAGACAGGTGAGAGATACCTTCCATAGAGCTTATTGCTTCAGGTGATGCCTGCAGAAGTTTCTTGCGATCTGCCTTGCTGAAAGCTAAATGTCTGCAAATAACAGCTGCTCCGCTTCATAATCTTGATATTGCCAAAAAATAATTTTTTTAACTGAAGAAAGCAACGCACTGCTTTGCCACAGTGTCCCTGGCTGTGTCCCTGGCTGCTCGGGTAGGCTTCCAGCAACTGGTGCAAAGTTCAAGGATTTGTCACAGCAACATCTAAGTTTTGCAAGCAGTGGAGTTGGTCCTCGTCCCAGAGCTCTGCCTTTTCCAAAAAAAGGGCTTGTCCCCTGGGCTGCTCGATGCTTTGACATCTTGTCTCCATGGCAGTGATCAGCTGGCAAGGCTGATAAAAGAGGCCCCATTCATTGACCGGGGCAATCCTGGCCAGCGCGGCCATGCCGGCTGCTGCGGTAGGCGGAGCAGCTGCTGCAGCAGCAGGCAGCGAAGAGGCAAAATGGCTCTTGCTCTCCTCTTGGCAGCAATCCTGGGACTTCTTATTGTCAGGGCTGTGTTTCAGCTGAGAAACCCGAGCTCCCCTCCTTGCATCAGGAGCTGGATCCCTTGGTTTGGAGCTGCGTTTCAGTTCGGGAAAGCTCCTCTGGAGTTTATAGAGCAAGCTAGAAGCAAGGTAATGGCTGTGGCGGCATGCCTGCTCGTGGGTGCGTGCTTAGGGTGGCTGCCTGCAAGGGGAAAGGCGAGGAGAAACTTCTGCGTTAAGTTTGCCTCTTTCCTGTCACGTTTTATAACGTCAGGAACATTTTTCATTTAGGATTGGCTTTGTACCAGTAACGTTGCTAAGTTGGGGATCCAATCCAGGCATGATCTCTGTGCTGTGATCATCCTCTTTGGACCCAGCACCTCTGTTGTTTTGCTTTTGCAGTCTGGGTACGTTTGGTATCTTGGTTTCAGATAATGTGGAAAGTCCTGTGCCAGGCACTGGGAGAGCAGGAGGCTAATTATTTGTGTGCCTAAAGTTAAGTGAGATTTCTGAGTACCAGCTGGTGTCCCTCAACATTCAAGAGAGACATAGGCATGCTTGGCAGGCAACTTTTTCCATCCTAAAAACCTTACCAAAGATGGGTGTGAAGATTTATCCCCTGGACATGCCTTTCTTTCTTTTTGTCTGTCTGCTGGAGAGAGCCTAAATGATTAATTTAGATTAGATGCTTAATTTCTAGGCAGCTAATACTAACTGACATAAAACCCAGTTTCCCATTTTCATTCAGTGATGATATCACCTGCTACTGCAATATAGTCAGCCTCAAGTGTTCGATACTGAAGGATCACACAGCCCACTACTTGCAAAAACTAGCTAAAAATGAAACTACTGTAACATCCTGAAATTTGGAAAAAAATACTAATAAATAGTGGATGTTTAAAATTTGCTTTCTCATTTTGAACTGTTAGATTTCATATTTGTAAGTACTTATTTGCAGCCATGGTTGTTATAAACTCGTGGTGTTAAATGAAAGCAGAGGTTCAAGTATAATCAGCTGAAGTATGAGGTGTAAGAACATCAAGAGCTGTCTATCTTGTATTAAAGCTCATTGGATGTGCCGTAGAGTAAGCTCACGCGTGTGATCTGGAGTTCCTTGGCCTCGTTGAGCTTAACAGGCCGGCTTTAACCTCGTATTCCTATGTCTTTCCTCTATGCATACCATGATCAGTTATTTGTTCATTTATCTTGGGGCAGAAATGTAGGACTGGAGAAAAACTCATTCCAATCCATTCTCCTACTATTTCAGAAACCATGCCATATAGTCCTTTAAATAAACTGATCAAGCCTCACTTGGAAAAAAACAATCATAATATTTCTTTGACTCTTCTGATACGAAGCTGTTAAGGAACCTCCTTGTCCTGTTGAAAACATATCCTGGTGGCAACTAGATTAAAGCAGCCTGCCAAGCTGTCCTTTCCAGTGCAATCCCTTTTGGGGACAGGTGTTTCACCATGACTTAAGCTTGCTTTAATTGCCTTTTTTTCCAGGAAGCTTTTAGCAAAGTCTCTTAGACAAAATTTTAAAACAAACCTGACAGGAGAGTCCTTTTTGGTGGTTCATTCACAGATTGAATGAGCAAAGTTTTTACATATTAAAGAATGCGTTGAAGTACAAATGCAAAATTAGTGGCTCTAGGTCCATTAATTTTGATGTTCATTTGCCTGGAGACACTTTAGGCCGCTGTTGGTGCTATGGCAGCTGCTGACACATCTGAACACACCAGAAACACCTGAAGGACTTTATAAAGCCCAGGTTTTGTTGGGACAGAAACATTTTCAATGGGATAAAACTCAAGGCAAAGCAGAAAGAGAAGGCTTTCTTACATAACTCCCCTTTACTGTGTGTTTGCAGATTCGACCTTTCCTTTGACTTTTTTCTTAGTCCAGTATCTCAGCGTCCTTGTGACTTGTGACCTCTCCCTGTGGTCCCCCTGGGCCAAGAGGGACCTTTCCACCCGTCACCCCAGGCTGGCTGCCCACCTTAAACACCCCAGGCACGTCTCCTGCCCTTCCCACCTCCCACGCCGGCACGATGTGCTGAGGCCAGGAAAGATAAGGCTTTTTCTGCCTGCCTCCTTTCAAAGGAATAGACACTGTAGCACAGTACAGCCAAATAAAACGGGTGCTGCTGCCAAAGGGGGTCATTAACAGGCATTACAAGGGTTGCAAAATACATCTGCAGCAATTCCAAACTCCTTAATATTGCCAGAACAGGGTTAACTGCCCTTAGTACGAACAAGCTGCCCTCATAAAAGTGCAGAAACAGGCTCTAGGCAGTGTGAAAACTCTTCAGCTCCGTAGGGTCATTACCTTCAGGGGAGACTTTCGCAATTAGAAAATTCCTCCCCAGATTAATCCTTCAGTCAAAGTGACACTTTATTTTTCTTTCTTAAAGAGTTAGCTTTCTTATTATTGTCCCTTTTGTGTATATCCCTCACTGCTTTTTCTCTCAAGCCCTGGAGTAACACACCAGACTTCCACTGCTTCCAGCCTGCACTTGGCTTGAAGTTCGCTGTTTCTGTTTTCCTCATACAGAAGAAGACGTGGGCTGGAAGAATTGCCTGGTTTTTCCCTTGTGTCATCAGTGGGTCTAAGAAAAGAAAGATCCCTGGCTCTAATAAAATATTTAATCTCTGGTCTAATAAAAGATACCACCTCTTCCTCCTAAAGCTGCCTGGCTAGTTGAAGCAGTTTTGCGGGCAGTCTGGGATGGGCAGGGTGGGTAACCATGCAACATAAAATACAGGTAGAGCTGCTTATTAAGGGGTTCAACGGATGTGGTTCCCCACTTTGCCTGGCAAACATGATAAGAGTTAATTAAGGAATTTCAAATGCTTCTCATCAGTTTGCTTATTAAGCTAACAAGAAAAGTTCAGCAAAACCCGTGAGATTGTTCTGCACTGTTGTATGGAACTGTGGATACACACATCACTCTCAGCGTGTTGATTGTGTCTGGGACATGGTGCCATGCTCAGGACTCAGCTAGATGCCTCAGCCTTTTTCTCTGTGTGTGGTTGCGTGAGGGATGGCTCGCTGGGTTACATGGGAAGGGACATGCATCCCTGCATGAGGGGAAACGGGCTGGAGAAGAGAATAAGGCTTCTGGTGGAGCATTTCTGAAGACAGTGTCCACAGCTGACTCGCTAATGGTCTGTGACCCTGGTCCCATGCACAAAAGACCAAAATGCTAAAGTCCCTGAGACAGAGAGGGGACAAGGCATTGAACTCGTGTGTGTGTGCACACCAAGGGAGAGAAAACCAGCCCAGTGCACCTTGCTACCAACACGAGTCTTGACACAACTGCAGCTGTCTCAGCCGAGAGTGGTTGCTCCCTGCAGCAGATTGCCCCTGGGAAAAATGGCTGTTTCCCTGATTTCCTTCCTTTGGGATTTTGGAGAACATCCTTCTGAAGTTTTTATTTCTCTGGAGTGTTACTTTCATGTAGGCTCAGATCTGCCTCTCATCATGGCACTGCTGTTTTGTGCGGTGTTTCCCAGTCTTTGGAAAAACCAGAGCTTTCATGAGTGAAAGCAGCTTCATAGGCCCTAAATCCTAAGAGGATTTTTATTTTGCTTTCTATATCTCTGTATGTCATCAGGCCTCTTTCAAGCAGAGCAGTAAACTGGGAAGCAGTGTTGGCAGGCAATGCCCACGCTTCGTTGGTACCTGCCCATAACACGATGGTAAATGCAGAACTGCTTGGCAGCTTGTTGCAATCGCTGATTTGATTACATTAGAACATCAGCATAATTATACTGGGACAGATGAAAAGTCTGTTTATTCAGGTGTCTGTCTCAAATAGCAGCTATTAGTAGATGCTCAGTAACAGGGTGCAAGGAGCACACCCAGGTGAGAGTACACCACCTTCTGCTTTTTCTTCCCAGCTTCTGGTCGTCAACAGTTTAGGGCTTCCTAGGCTAGAATTTGCATTCAGATTATCTGACTGTGATAACCTAATCTCTTTTGTTACCCTGTGTATAGTTTTGGTTTCACAGCATCCCACAGCAATGAATCCATAATTTAACCATGAACCATGTGAAGAAAGTATTCTGTCTGGTTTTAAACCAGCTAGCTTCTAATAGGTGCCCATTTGCTTTTACATCATGAGAAACTGGGAATAATTATTCTCTTTTCACCTTTCCTGGGATCTAAGTCCACTTATTCTCCTTTTATTGAAACTTTCATTCATGCTGGCTGTGCATCCCTTTGCCTTTTCTAGCTCCGTATATCCTGCTGAGATGGAATGGGTAGAGACACACATTAAATTGAAGATCCGGCCACAGGATGGGTTTAGATATTTGCTGTCCTTTCTCTGCTCCTTTCCTAGCAAGATGAGAGCTCTAAATTAATTATTAGCACTTGTATAATAGATCTTGGAGTCATTTTAGAATGTAATTCTTCTAGGCCTTCTACTTCTGTGATGTTTCTAGGTCTCCTCATAGTTTAGACTCCCAAATGACTCCAGATCATGAGTAAACTTTTAATTCCTTCTTCTAGGGAATGAATTAGGAATATATTTTAGGCCACACATCCTTATGTCTTCCTAACATCTGTATTGGGCTCTTCTTCAGTACATTCTATTTATCCTCTACTAAACCTGATCTTTAATAACGCTTGTAAAAATTTGCTGAGTACTGGAATGACTCTTTGAGGCTTCCCAGGTCCTGCTTCAGGAGTCCTTTAGAGGGGCACCACGTTTGCCTGTCCATCCTCCTGTTGCTGAGGGTGATTTAACAGATCACGGTAGGTGGTTCTGCAACTTCATATTTTAAACCCTCTAGAGTTTTGAATTGAAGTATTTATCACCTAGCACTTGTTCAAGTCCTTTTTTACTATTTTAATTTTACATTTAAATTATCAGATATCATATTTGTTTGTAATTTCCTGTTTGGACACAAAATTCTGCTTTCTGAAAGATGTGTCTTTGAATATCCACCATCACTGTGCTGTTCAATGAAGCTGACTTGTTTTGGAGGTCCTTTATGGAGCTTTTTTTATTTCAGTTTTGCTTAATATTGGTTTAATTTTAATTATTCTAAATAGATTGCAGGAAATGTATGAGATTCAAAACCAGATTGTTTGTGTAGGTATTTACAGGTAAGCAAGACGTCCAAGCTTTACTGATGGTCAGTGGACATGTAGTCAGTCCTATCAGTGGAGTCTAAGGGCAGTTCAGCTCACCGTCAAAAATAGAGGTGTGTGGTAGCTGGTCAGATTAATTGGTTTTTAGGCTTCCCTGACTTCATAGACTCAATCTCTATTGTCTATAATGGGAGCGTAGGCATCTTGCTCACATGTAATCATCTAAAATGAAGTGTTCCAATCTTCAATTGAGTGTGACCTTAATTGAATAATTAAGTGTTATTGCAGGTTGCTATTAGTTCGAATTTAATTTTATTTTAAAGTTAGTTTAAGTACATTTTAATGTTAATTTAAAATTTTAAAAATCTAATTTAAAAACACAGTAGAAATTCACTGATTTTTATCCAACCTGATGATAAGGACATGCAGTTATCCATAAAAAAGCAACCTTAGCAATTTAGCTGTTATTAAAACAATATTTTATTTATTATCACCAGAGAGTTTAAACAGTCATTCTTTCTTTAATAATTTACAGTTGAAGGACACAATCAAAATTCAACTGATGTCAAGAGGAATCTTTTCCTTGGCTTCAAAGAGCTGTTGATGAAGCAGGCTTTAAAATACAGACACAGACAACAAAAATGGTTGAAATCAATGGCATAAACCGTGTGAGCAAGGCGGATTCAAGGCTTTTCAGTACTCCAAACAGATCAACAGAAAACTTTTTCTCACCCTTGTCAGCAGTGTAGCCTGGAAAAGAAAGTCAAGTTCCTTAATGTGTCTAGAGACTTTATGAAAGCCCTAAACCTTTCCGTATGTACAATAACTTTGCCAAAAGAAGGTGGTGTGCATAAACGTAAATGCTCCAAGGCTTTTGCCTGTGAGCAGAAATTGCCTTGTCTAAGAAAAAGATGCTAAAGATGCTTCATTTCCTAATTTTGATTTTTTATGCCTAAATCTGACAGCCAGTATATTGCACATTTGTTTGCTAGTTTAGAGTATCTACAACTATCAGTGATCTTTTTCATGATGTAGGAATTCAGAAGCTAATACTTATTGCTGAAAGTTTTGAGAGGGCTTTAGGATATTAGATTAAGGGAAAACAAAAGAATGATTTATGGCAACAAAAACCTTCCCTGAATATAAGTCCCAACAAACTCCATCTATTCTGCTCAAAGCCTGTTAGCTATTTTGATATTAAACACCTGTATAAGGAAGAAATCATTGATATTAGCAGAACCTTTAAACTAGAAAAGAAAAACGTTAAAAAGATGCAGGAGTGGGGAATTTTTGTTAAAAAAATGTAGATTGAAATAGGTTGGTTTATGGATTTTTACAGTGTGGGTACTTTGCTATGGCAGCCAAGGGATGCAGTAGATAATCCAACACTTTGGTTCTTTAAATCCTGTAGGTTGTATTGTTTGAATGGTAATGTAATTCAAATATAAAATATTAATCTTGGAGAAGGAATCTCTTCTACTCTGCAAGAGGTCAGGCAGGGCCCTGTGATGTTCCTTTCTGGTCTGTAAGTCTACAAATTTTGGTCTGATTCATGTTCGTCTTTGTGCACTTCTGAGCCAAGGTGTGCAGAGAGCAGGAAGGACCAGGTCCTCCCCCCTGACCTCTCAGCAGTACTGAAGTGCTGCTGGGGCTCCCGACAGACGTGTTAACAATACGGTAATATGAAATCTTTCTTTGTTCCAGCATGGGCCTGTATTCACAATATTCGCTCTGGGAAAACGGTTTACTTTTGTGACTGAGGACGAAGGAACTGAAGCATTTTTTAAATCTAAAGACTTAAATTTTGAACAGGCAGTACAACAAGCTGTCGAGAATGCAGGTAAATGAGACCTAGTTCCTTTTTAATGGAGTTCAGATCTAGTTACCCAGGAACATTAAAGCCCCATCCAAAGCCCACTGGCTTTTTGATCATAACTCAAATGCTTATCTTAACCCATGACCATGCTTATGAAATGAAGGCGAAATGAAATTCCTTCATGTGGATCGAGCACTGTAAGCCTGCTAAGTGATTTGGATTCAGTCTCAAAGGACCAAAGGTTTTTGAACCAGGGACTGTTACTACTTTAATCATCAAGCAGCCCCAGTTTGAGATCAGGTCCTTTTCTGTGGCTAGACACTCCACCTATGTGTATCAGATTTGAAGCATAGTATCTTGTCCTATCACTTAATTTGAAAATCAGCTTGTAGCAATAATTAGCTGTTATCCTGTAGTACAACAGTTATTAGAAAGGGATGAGGTACATATCCCATCCGCAGTGGCATGCTCCCTCAGCTCATGTGCTTATATCCACGTGGAATCACACAGACAGGAATTCTTTGAGTAGTTTGGCAATTTTAGACTGTGAAATGAGAGAGAGGCAAGTTGGCAGAGAGATTAAATCCCAGAATCCCAGAATCCCTGTGTCTGGAAGGCACCACTGGAGATCGCCTAGTCCAAGCCCCTGCTCAGAGCGATGTCAGCCACAGCAGGTTGCTCAGGGCTGTGTCCAGTTGGGTTTTGAGTATCTCCAAGGATGGAGACGCCTCAGCCTCTCAACACAGGGCAACCTGTTCCTGTGTTTGACCATCCTCATAATAAAAAGTATTCTACATCTCAGTGGAATCTCCTGTATTCCCATTTGTGTCCATTGGCTCCTGCCCTGAGAAGAGCCTGGCCTCATCTCCCACCACCAGATATTTATCCACACTGATAAGATCCCCCTGAGCCTTCTCTTCTCCAGGCTAAACAGTCCCAGCTCTCTCAGACTCTCCTGGTATGACTATAGCATGAAGTCCCAAACTGTTTTTTCTTGGATTAATTTTTTTTTCGTATCAGTCAGTTTTGTGAAGCGCATGCACATCTCTGTACATCCACAAAGAAGCTGGGGGGAAATCTCTGGATTGTTGATTCTGGCACTTGAAGCTTCATGAGGCAGGAAGATGCTACACAGACTGGTAGAAGCAAGAGCTCATAAAAATCTTTACGGTGTTAGAAGGAAGGTTTCTGGGAATTTCACTGTAGGAAAATGAGGGTTAAGGCATTTAAATTAGTCACAATTTGTGTGTAAAGATTTTCACTCTTATCTTTCAGTGAAAATCTACTTCATCTACTTTCCAAAACATTTCTGTTTCTTTTTGTATTTAGTTTCTGTCCCTGCAGAAGCATTCTATCAGAACCATGGGAATCTCTACAGCATGTTGAAGGGAAAAATGGGTCCTTCTAATCTGCACATGTTCACGGGCACTTTGTGTAAGGAACTACATGAGCACATGGCACACCTGGGCACAGAGGGCACAGGCGACCTCAATGACCTGGTAAGGTAAGGGAGTTTTGCAGCACATCTCTAACGCATGGGAAACCTATATGGGAGCAGAGATGTTACCGTAAAGCAGGTGGAGCCCAGGCTCACAAGTCTTAGAAAAGCTGTGTCAGGATACTCCTCACTGCTTCACAGTTTCAGGTGGCTCACAGAATGGACAGGGTTTCATCTAAAGGTGTTTCTCCCAGCTAGGAGAAACATCTGAATTACTTATCTCGAAGAAAAAAGAAAACACAGCATCTTCCAACAAACCCTGTTTCCCAAAAGATGGGATAGAAGTTTCACATGTTTATAAAGAACTTATGAACAGACAAAATGCTTGATCTTCAGCGGGATGAAAACTTTCCCTGCGTGTTTTGGGCCAAGCCTAGCCCAAAACTTAAATAAGATTTCTGCAACTGACTTTGCTTGCAGAACTTCATCCTTCATGTCAAAAAATCCCTTTACTGAAGTTTCATGTGACAACAACAGAGCTTTAAACTCCTCCTTCTTTCTGATCATCTGGGACAACACCTGTATCTTGCCTGTCCATCAGGACTACAAGTTGAATATTGCCTTTGTTTTGGACCTGTTTCTAAGACCTCACATCCAGGTTGTCTTTTGCTGATTTCTGCATAATACATCTAAGATACAGCTTTTTACTGCAGCTAAAGCAGTAAACTGACTGAGCACCTGTCACTTCAATTACTGTAATTTGGATTAACTGGGGAAAAATGTGGGGAAAGGGGCTTTGAAACCTCCCAGCCCTCAGTCCTACAGGTCTCAATAATGGGGTGCAAACCCCCACATCCCGTGGTATTCCCCCACCTTCTGAGATCAAAGTCACTTCTGCTTCTTGCGAAAAAATGGACAGTCATCAAATCGGTAGCGTGCTACGCCACTGCCTGCTATGCTAATATTGGCTCACATTTCCTTGTTATTCCCCTGCCTGAATCCATCTGTGGTCTTTTACCTGGGCTCAGGTTTCTGAGGGCAGTGATGGACCTCTTGTTCTGTGCTGTGCTGGCACCGGCACAGACTGTGGGCCGCAACATGGCGTGGGTGTACAAGTCATACATGAAGCATGACGCATGGCTCCCTACTGCATCCCTGACGCAGCCTTGGGGAACAGGGCATTCTTCCCACTGCCATGGCTGTCATGGACACTGGTCATCAAATCCGAATCAGCTGCTATTTGTCTAAAACTAAAAAAAAAAGTCATAGCCTAAATGATAAACTACAGAATCCGTAAGAGTCATCCACAGTAAATCTGTGCTGAGTGTGATCTGTTCTTATGGTTTTCCCAGACAACACAGGGTAGAAGAATTGGAATGCAATGCCCGTGACAATTGTTATTTAGCTGCCTCAAAATTAAATCCGTAGAGCCAGCAGGTGGCTCCATCTTCCTGATGATCTCTAGAAAAGCAAGAAAGTGAAAGAACCATTCCCTGAAAAACGTGTTTAGCAGTGGCTGGAACCCAGCAAAGACTGCATAAGGGTTTCTCAGAGCTCAAGAGTACAGGTAAAGTGGCCTGGGAAACGAACTCAGAGTTTGCAGGATAACAGAGGAGCAAACAGGGAAGGAGAGAGATAAAAAGAAAACAAAAAAAGCATTGTTCAGTCCAGCAGAGCTGCAGCCGGAGGAAGGATTTCTCGGGGTGTCTGGTTGCAGAAGGGGTTGTGCAGTGCCCAGAAAGTCCACATGGGCTAACCTGAAATAAGAGGGGTGGTTAATGGGAAGAAGGAGACATCAGCATCCAGAGCCTTCCTGCCACTGCACCAAATGCTGACTGATGAAGTTCAGCCACATGCAGAGGACTAGCCTGAGGTCCATGTATCGCCCAGCCTCTGCTTAAAATCTGCATTAAGGGTGTGAGTGAGGTATGAGCCTTGTGCCAGCCCTTCCATACTGGCGTGACGCTTGAGTCCCGCACTTCTAGTGTTGGCAATTCAACACGCTGCGTCCTGACCTAAAACTGCTACAACAGCTTCCCTATGGCCTGTAAGTCACGGGGGTTTTGTCCTTGCAGGCATGTCATGTATCCAGCAGTGGTGAACACTTTGTTTGGGAAAGGTATCTGCCCGACAAGTCAGAGTGAAATCAAGGAGTTTGAAGAACATTTTCAGAAGTACGATGAGGACTTCGAATACGCCTCTCAGATGCCGGAGTGCTTCCTGAGGTAACGGAGCGGAGGTGATGCACACGGTGTATCCATTACAGGCATTTTGCTTGCTGGGATATCAACTGCGAGAGACGTTTCCCCCGGAGGATGATGCGCTGTCTTTATCGATGGTGCACCCTCGGGTCAGGCAGGCTTTCAGAGGTGCTTCAAAAAAGTCCTGACCTTGTGTCATCTATTTTCCTGGCAGAAAGCAGAAGCAACCTTGCTTAGGTGGGCACCTCCCTGCTCCTTCCCACACCTTAGCTGTTTTCCCAGCAGACTGATCCCAGGTTACGCAGCTGCATGGTCACAGAGCTGACCTTGGGTAGAGGCAACCAAACTCCGAGGAAGGGAGCCTGCCTGTGGTCTCAGGGCCACGACGGCATCTTGAGCACCTCAAAATAGCCTTCAGAAAGAACTAAGGATGCTCTAAAAATGTGGCCTTTATTTTCTCATGGGAGGTCATTCTTGAAAAGATTGACCTAAGCAATTGTCCAAAGCCACAATGAAAACCCATAGTGGAATAGATATGAAAATCTAGGAGTCTTGCAGTCACAGATCCTGGCTGCAAGATGAGCTCTGGCCAAGATGAAGTCAACACTACTGTCAGTCAGACTGACACTTGACTATTCATCAACTGACTGCTGCCCAGGGGCTTTTGGAAAGAAACCAAGGAGTCCTTCTCATGGAAAAGGAAATGTTGGTTTGTGCTGCCTCAGTTAAGTGCTTCTTGTTTGTTGGTTTTCTTTACAGGAACTGGTCTAAATCAAAAAAATGGCTTCTAAAATTATTTGAGAAAGTAGTGTCAGATGCTGAAAGGACCAACCCTTCAGAGACCACATCCAAGGTAAACATCCGAGGGTATGAAATAAGATGACTGCGTTGTATATTCTGACTGAAGGAATGGAGGGCAGGAATTATTTCAGTACTGGAAGAAATAAGCCAAATATGTCAGCTTTGATAGCTGTACCTTAATTGTCAGTATTACTGTCACCTACATTAGGACAGACCCATAATTTTGATCCTACTCCTCAATTTAGTTTAGTTCCTACAATTCTGAGAATTGACATCTTCCTCTGGGGAATTTTAAGCCAAGGGTTCAGAGCTATGACCCATCGCAGCCTCCGGTATCGCAGTTGCAGTGAGCAGTTGAAAGGGGTGAGAGAAAGACCTCTTCAGTTGTTTCTCTGAGGGCACCGTGCTGTGAAATTTCAAAACCTTGTATGTACTATTTTTAAACCCTGGTGTAGAGTGAGTAGATCCTCCAGCAGCCAGACTAGTAGAAAATAGCAGATTACTGGATTGGAAGCCAAGTACCCTAAATATTGATTGTGTCAAAACTGTGATAAGTTGTCCCCCTGGTTATTCTCCTTAGCTATGGTGGGAATTCTGTCTATACGGCTGACAAACGCGAGGGCAGACTGGCCTGGGAATTTTGATCTACCAAATTATTATAGAACAGATCATTAAACAAACCAGGTTTTATTTAGACTTTAAAAGCTTTACATATCACAATTTCTTTCATAAAATAAGCCAGAATAATGGAAAAAAAGAGAGGGCTGGAGAGGGGATGGTGGGAGGTAAGAAGGTGCAGGAAGTAGGAGGCACGAACTCGGTGTCTTAGATTGGGTGAGAATTTGGAGAAGAGAACAGTCATTTTTTATTCGAGGTCAGCCTTTTTCCCTCTGAAAAGGAGACAGGAAGCTTTGCCTTGAATGCATGGTTGCCCTGTATTAAGGAAATACTATAAACAAAAGCTGATCCTAGAACATTACACAGTTGCTGTAGTTTCAAAGAATATCAAGTCGTTGAAGTCACTGGTTAGGTCACTAACAAAGCACCTGGAACTAGGGAGTTTGCTGATATATCAAATCATTTCTTCATAACAAGCACCTTTTTGGCAGGAACAGAGAGAACATTTTCTTCATTTCCATTCATTCAACTTGTTCAGTCCCATTTTCAGGTTCTTTAAAGTAGAGAAGTAGAGCAAGAATTAAAGAATAGAGATTTCTTTTTTCTTTCTTCCACATACAAGCAACAATGGGGAGTGAGGGAACCAAATCCCCTAAAAACTTCAAGAAAATGGAGGGCAGTACAAGTATTCAATAGGGATTCACGTGGCACTTCTGGCCCTCTGCCTATGAGTGAGTCTCATTTTCTCTTAACAGCTGTCATCTCTACTTTGTGACTGCAAAAAAACCATAACCAACATTACTTCTCTCTGATAATCTAGTCTTACATTGTATCCTTGAATTCTAGTAAGCCCTACCCTAAACTAGATTTTAATATCTTGTTGGAAATACACATTATTAACTTTTATTTATAACAGACACTACTGCAACATCTCCTGGATAACCTGCAAGGAAAACATCTAGCTCCCAATTATGGTCTCCTAATGCTCTGGGCTTCCCAAGCAAACGCTGTCCCTGTAAGTACATCAGCTAGAGAAACACTTTCTCTCTATTCCTGTTCAAAAGCCTGTGTTTGGGAAGCAAAGACTTTGAACTAGAGGTCACACACACCGCATGTATTCCAAAGAAGGGATTATCATGCCCACAGGCATCACTACAAATATACCCAGGCTGCAATGTCACAGAAGCAATGACAAGAAAAGCTCTTCTTGTATTTTTCCTAAATTATTATGTCCCCTATCATAAGATTTTGGGAACATAAGTCTTATAGCTATTCAGATCACAGTCTTAAGCTGTGAAGAGCATTTAACTCTATTTTGAAGCACTGTGGCTGTACTATAGTAAAGACTCTATTTTAAATAGCCTGGCGTTATCCGTTTTAAAGAATATCAAAAGCATAATATAGAGTAACTTCATCTGTGTGTAAATCATTGAGTGAATTTGGCCCTTTCGCTTTGGGGGATCTGCTGTACAAATGCCAGTGTTGCTTCAGGGGAAGAAAAGCAATAGTTCGGTTCTACTGCCACTTAAGTTTTGTCTATGTTAGAAATGGATTTGACAGATTAACGATACAGATATAAGTATGCTAACAAGCCCAATATATCTAACACAGCTTAGGCTGACCAAAGACTTTTATAGGAATTTCTCAGATGAAAAATCCATAGCAGCAAAAACATCTTTTATTTACCATGACTACTAAGCTCTTTCCAGCACAATTATGTCTGTTACAGATGTGATTTAGAAAAAAATGAGTGAGTTATTTTCATATGTACTCCTAATGGATATATCTACGTTTTTTATAAATTGGATATTACTACAATTTACCCTAAAGGAATTTCATCCATTTCAGTGAGGTTTCTGTGGATTCAGAAGTTGGTATAAGTGAGAGGCATAGCCTGCTGTCTGTTACCAGGATAACTGACATTCCTTCCACAACACTATCATTACTTACTTCTGTAATACTCAGCTGTAAATAGACATACAGATATTTTGTTGTTTCTCAGAATAGTCACAACCACTGTTCTGGTGACTGGAATGATGAAAAAAGGCCTTTCACCTTCCAAGGGGATTTTTTACAAGTGCGTCAAACCCTTTTATCTGAAACAATTCAGTTATCCCTCCTCAGCCCATGGAGTGGAGCCATGGTGTCCAAGTGCTGTACAAGAAAACTAAGCTACCAGATTTGTTTTGCAGAAGGAGGGCTGCATCCACGTGGGGCTATTTGGGAAATAACAGTAAGAGTTCTCATCCCTCACCAGCACAGATGGCCTGTGACCAGATCTGCGTGCAGACTGCATCTGCCGCTAGCTCAGCAAGAGGAGAGAGACTCCTGGCAGTGCTGCGAGTCCTTCTGGTTTCATCCTACTTAAGAGGATTTTCTCCTTTCCTAAATTTCTTGATTTTCAACTCCATTGCATAATCACTTAGCAAATTATTTCTAAAAGGGATATACTACTGCTTGTTTTGCTGTTAATTACAACTTTTCCTGCCTGTTTTAGTGTGACTCACTGTGACAATGCCCTGCAAATGATTTCACCTCATTTCTGCTAATATTAGTAGGAATTTACTATTTAATTTTTCTTCCATTCATGCAGCTAAATCTAATCACACACAATGATTTAGTAATTCATTTTAACACCTAGTTATTTGAAATTAAAGAAAGGATTCTGTGTTTTAAAGCTCAAAGCCAAAGCTATGTTCACTGAAGTACACAGCAGATGACTAGACCTCATCTCCCAGAATCTGAGCCCTTAGATGTGGATTTATCCTGGAAGCACAGCTCCCTGTGCATCCCAACTACAACAGGCACATCCAAAAAAGTACAAATGTTTTCACCTGCCTCTGTGATTTGCTGCAAAGATACTGTAATTCTGTTCCATATTCCTGAGTTAAAGTATTTTCATCTCTGTTTAGATTGCATTCTGGACCCTTGTTTTCATACTCTCTTATCCTTCCATTTACAAGAAAATCATGGAAGACCTGGCTTCTGTTTTTGGCAAAGCAGGTAATAAATCCCATCATGTCCTTCTGGAACCTAGAAATGATTTATTCTGTGTTGGCCAATGGTCAATGGCTGGGAATAATGAATGTTGCTGCTGAGGGTAGTACTGATAACATAGGGTCCAGCTCTGAGTTCTTTACTCAGCAAATGTTCAAGACATATTTTTAAGCAAAACCACCTTTGATGTTAGCAAAAGAAGGTAGAAAAAGAGCCGTATGTATTTGTCTTTTCATTCCACATCTATCATTTAGACCTAGTTTTGTATTAACCAGTCTTGTGCTTTTTGCATGCATCTATGATAGGGTCACATGAGGTCTCTCAATTCAGCTGCCTTTCATGGTGTGATGTTCACCAGAGTTACAGCTATTCTGTGGAAAAACAGGCCAGGAACCTTCTCTTTTCTCTTATCTGAGGCCAACTTGTCCAGCATGATTCACCCCCATATGTCATTCACATATGCAGTCCCCTGAACAATGCTTAGACTTCCATGGAAGACTTAGTTGACATGGGTCAAAACCACATCAAGGAACATGTCAATAATTAACCAATAAGGATAATCATGAACCAGCCTTTCTCCTGGCCCTGTTTTATTTGCCAGTGTTAACATAGCCCTAGAGCTCAGCCTTGACTACTTGTCTTGGTGCCTACAGTCCCCAGGATTCCCCATGCAGTGTCCTACTAAAGTACTGAAAAAGTCCAGGGACTCTTAACTTCCAAGATGACCTTTGTTTGGCCTCTTCTGGTGAATGCCATATCTGCATCTCCCTTAGAGTTACTAAATTATCTTCAGTGGCTTTTCTTAAATTGTACTGATTTTGGTCCATTTATTTACTTTGAAAGATAAAGAAAATTTCTGGGTTTAAACAAGATCTCAAAGTCTTGAGGTATTCTATCAGAAGGTCTAAAGCAAGACATGTCAGCATGTATCAAAACAAGTATGAAATCTAATTTTTACACGGAGTCTTCTTTCTCATGCCACAACAGGTAAAGATAAAATAGAAGTCTCTGAAGAGGAACTTAAGAAGCTCCCTTTTATTAAATGGTGCACTTTGGAAGCCATACGGCTGAGGTCCCCAGGTGCAATCACCAAGAAAGTAGTAAACCCAATAAGAATTCAGGCGAGTTTCTTTTTTTTTCTTCTTCTTTTTTTTTTCCTTTTTTTTTTTCCTTCTCCCCCCCCACCCCTAAAAGGATGCTGTATGATTTGTCTGGAAAGTGGCCTCCCAATAGATCTAGATAAAATTAAAATAGTAGAGATATTCCAGAATCTCACGTAAAACTTCTGTTTACTTTAACAGATTTATTCATCATCATTATTTTAATTGTCATTAATTTAAGATTGGTTTTGCTTCTTTTGCTCATAGTCTTACCTTCAGTTTTGAACTGAATTTAAATTAAATTGAATTGAGCTGGAGATACTGTGCTGATGGTATATGAAATAGTCATCAGAAACAACAAATACAGTAAAAGGCACCATGATTTAGTAACTGATAAAATTCTTCTTTTCTGTTCGTTCTGTTCAGTGCCATTTAGAGGGGAAGTGCCAGCATTCAGGAGTCTAACAAATAAATGTTTGGAAGAAAAACACTCTCTCTTAAGGAATCAGCACTCATGCCCATTTAAGAAATTACTAAAGTCCCATAAAGGTCTATTTTCAAATAAGTCTTTCTATGAATTTCTTTGGGTTTTGAAGAAAGTGCTTAAGAAAAGATTTAGGAAAAAAATACCAGTTCACATGGTATATCAAGAAGTGGGAAAGACAGAAATAATGTTTCTATTATTTCTATACCTGAAAAAAACAAAACAAAAATAGTCTTTCCACATTCTCCACTGTTTAGGTCTTTCTTATGGAAAAAAGGGAAACGGCAAGAAGAAGTTTCAAACACGTAATATGCCCACCATGGCTTTACCACCTTCACTTGTCCTCTGTTAGGACCTTCTGCTGATGCAAGAGAAGTACTAAGGAGGGACTGTTTTGTGAGTTGAACTTGTGATTTTCTCTTTTCTTAGAGTTTTTTCTCCTTTTCAGAATTTCACCATCCCTGCAGGTGACATGCTGATGTTGTCGCCGTATTGGTTGCACAGGAATCCAAAATATTTTCCTGACCCAGAAACGTTCAAACCTGTAAGTTAGTGTGGGTATTTTGCTGTCTCTTCTCCTCTTCACTTATTTCACAACAAAAGCACATGGACAAATTGGCTTAAAGTTGGGTATTCCACATCATCTGGAGGATACAGAGAAGATGTGCACAAAAAAGAGGAGCCTGTAGGAATAAGCAAGGCTTTAAAGTTCAGTTATATATTCCAAATAATATGGTACTACTTTATATCACTTTAATCTTGATTGAAAGCCCACCATGGAAAGATCCCACTGATTTCACTGTTGAACCCAACTCCAAATACTCTCCTCTCCCTGGTGTCTGACTGTATAGCTCATCTCCACGTATTTACCCAGGCTCATTGGTCTTTCCAGTCAGGTGATTTCTGGAAAGTATTAGCTCTGCTAATTCAGTAGCTCTTCTAGAGTTTCTTGATTATTATTCCACTCCAGGTGGCTGTGTGGGCAGGCTTGTAACTGCTCTTTTTAGCACCATCCGCTGTAGAATGGTTTGTCTTTTTTATAGAAATACATCAAGGCGTAATTTAAAGAAAGCTTCCCTTCTAGCAAACTCTTCAGCAATTTGAAATCCCTCATGACAATTCCTGTCTGTTTGAAATCCTAAGCAGAAACCTTGATGCAGCAGCTTATTTCTTTAGTAACTTTATTCCTAAAAACCAAGCTAGCTTATTTTTTAGAAACTCACCCTTTTTCCATGAGGAATAGGTCAGTACCCCTTGGACACTGCCATTCCAAGAGGTATCGCCTAGCCTCATCACCACGGAGATTTTTTTTCTTGCTTTTATTGGATTTTGCTGCTAACAGGTTTCCTCTTCAGAAAGCTCTAAATGGCCCAAGCTGAAAAAAATCCAAAATAAACAAACACAAGATTACATCTTCTCTAAGACAGCTTCCTCAGACGAGTTAGCCACCATAAACTTGACAGGGGGTTACTTGAAGGCCTTCGTAGAGTTGCGCTGAGTTTCTGGAGGCTGGTATAGTTTGTCACCCAGCATTCAAGAGATTTACTTCTGTCAGTGTCATCCACCCAAACTTTAGCCGATATTGCTTTGCTCCTCATGTTGTTCCTTTTCTCTTAAAGCAATTCAGGATGGAGCAAGGAGCCATCAGGGTACAGACGGCTGTTTTTGTTGAGAAGAGTTCATTTTCTCCCACACTGGCTTGCCCCTGAGAATGGGGCTGTGCAATCCTTGCCTTTCTCTTGTGTGACAGCTCACACACCTTGCATTTATCTGTGCACAGCGTCTTAGAAATGGTTTGTGTGCAAGACATGCATGAGCCGATTGTGTGATGTGATACAATTTTGTGGCTGAGGGAAGGTACTGGTTGAACGTTTGCTTTGAATGTGCATATATTTAAAAGGAGGAGGTTGCATTTTTATAGGCATTTCAATAGCTCAAGACGCAGGATTTAGAAAAATGGGGAGGTATAGGAAGAATGCTTTAGGGGTGATTTGAAAACCTCTCCAGCACTAAGTGTGTTTCCAATGGGACCCTCATTTCTTTCCCGGAGTTGGTGCTGACTTTTGAATCCAGACTGTAACATTAACAGGTTGAATGCAAAAATGGCATTAGTGCAACTTTGTATTGAGGCTTAGCTGTCCAAGGTAATTTTTAGCCTGGAGAAATAAAGTTAAGCTTTATTTATATAAGGCTGATTTGGAAAAAAAAAGTTTCTTCCCACAGGATCGTTGGAAAGAGGCAAATTTAGAGAAGAATGCTTTCTTGGACAGCTTTGTGGCATTCGGAGGAGGGAAGCATCAGTGTCCAGGAAGGTCAGTGAAACAGCTGGGGTTTATTTATTCCCAAACCCTGCAGAGAACAACTCTCGAACTGGGCTCCTCTTACACTTGGAGATAGTGTTTTCATTGCTTTGCTCTTTGGCAGTCGCCTAATGTTCAGTATTATCTGGACCTCGTTAAAACTGATTTGAAAGTGGTTTCATTCCTGGAAAAGACAGGTTAAGTCACAATGTAAATGCAGAATGTGAGACTAGCGTATCAAGGGATATCCTCCAGGGAGGAAAGTCAGCCTAGCTCTGCTGCTGCTGAGGCACCTTTTCATCAAAGGAGAGTCGTTCCACTTACAAAGATGCCAGTTTACAGACACAGACTTTTCGGTTGCCATAAACCAGTTCTAAACTAACCTAAAGAACATTTCTCTGGTCTGAGACTCTTTTTCCATCCTCTATGATGCCATTGACATCTTTGCTAATCTTCAGATGTCTTAACTGTCTCCTCTCCGTTTAAATCTTGCCTTTGCATTAAGGCCCACGCAATTGTATGATGGCTTAAATTGCAGATCCTGTCTCTCTTCACTTCTCCAGCAATGCCAGCCTCGATGCTTCCTGCATTCCTTCTGCTGTTTTCTCTGCTGTCCTTTCCTGGAACAAGTCCCAGAGAGCCAGCTGCTCCTCGTTTCTGTGTTCAAACATCTCTATGCTCAATTCTCTGCCTTCAAAACCTGGTCTCCTCTAGGAAGCAAATAACCAAGAATCCCTAAAACTGGTCAGTTTAACTCGAGTCCCATGTGAAGTGAGGAATCCAGAGGGTGCTGCAGAGGATCTGCATTCTTGAATCTGCACCCTATAGCAGGCTGGACATGACCGTCAGATAAACTTTGTGAAGACATTAAAGACATAAACAAAATGAAAAAAACTGTATTCACCATTTAGGCTTGCCAGAGGAAAGTGCTCACTCACTGCCATACCTTCATGACTTGTACCATATTCCTAAACTAAATATGAGCACAGCCTCATTCCCAGCAAGGGTCACAGCAGAATTCACAAGAGGCATCCGCAGGTACAGGACAAGCTGCAAAACAATGTTTCTGAAAGCTGCTTGTTTATATATACTGACCTATTTGTTTGTTCAGGCAGTTCTCTGGAATCTGATAATATCTTTAAAATAAGTTTGTGGTTAGAAAGAAAATTATAACATTTCTACATAGACAATGGATGGAGAATCTTTTTCTTGCTGACAGACAAAAAGTCCTTTCAAATCCTTTGGCAGTCCACATGGTAAACACACCTTCATGTTTTTCAGCAATAATTCTGAAAGAATAATGTGGTGGTCTTGGAAGAAAGGAAATTAAATCAAGGGATGTATCTAGATCCCAGGGTGCAGATTTCCTTGGTATGACTGAATGAAACAATGATATTTCAAGTTTAAGATGCATTTTCATTTAATTCACTACTGGGATTTATAAATGAAATGTATGAAACATTTAATTTCTCCATTGCAAAAGTTCATCATGAAATTAAAAGCTAATTTAATCAAACTGAAAGCTAGAAAATATCTTACTTGTCAAATATTCTAGGAAACCGACATGGGAAGAGCTCCCACAAAGCCATTTCTGTGCCATCTTTTTTACCTAAAGGAAAATTTGATGGCCGTGAAGCTACTTTTGTCTAACCAGGTGACTATTGCCTGTGCTTATCTTGCATGGCTCCGTCTGTCATCTCCTATCTTATGCAGACATTGTAAACCCTTCAGCACAACGGCCATGATTTCATTCTCGGACTCCATCTCCTGCAGGACCTCAATCCACAGCTGGGCTCCTGGGTTCCAGCATAAAACCAATATGTAACAGTGCATTGGGGGCAAGATGTCAGAAAGCACATCTTTGTGAAACCCCCTTGTCACTAAATAAAACGGGAAGGCATCGGTGACTCAGAGTTCTAGGGGAGGCTCTAGGACTCAGTCATGAATATGAAAGACAGGTGGGAACTACGGGGCATTTAGCCACAAGACAGCTTGTGGTTTCTGCTCAGTACAATGTGCCATGGGAGAGAGGGCCGCACTGGGACTCTGCAGTCCTGCCTTTCACTCCTGGGCTGTCCCTCTGGCCACAGTCTGGCAGTATGTGTGTTGCTTATCATCCTTGTGTCTCAGCAGAGCAGAATAACAACAGCAGTCTGTCCGAGATGTAACGGTGGGAAGTGCTGCAGTCAGTTATCGGTTATATCCATTGCCGCTCGGACAGATTGCAGATGAACCCCACCACGGGTACAGGGGTGTCAGAGCTGGTCACCCCGCATCCGTATGTGCTTGTGTTTGAAGGACAGACCTCTGTAAATGCAGTGCTTCCACTTTCAGGGCAACCTGGAGGCATTTTGGCATTTGGTTTTATCATGGTACATCCATGGCAAACCAGTGAGGATGGCTCAGAGGCAGGACCTCAAGCACCAAGGGGTCCAGGGCCGCACTGTGCAACCAGTGCAGTGACCGTGAGGAGCCCACCTTTGCACGGTACTGCCGGTGTGGAGTTTGGGCTAGCAAGTCCTGCCTGACCTGATATTTCCACTGAAATATCTCTGCACTGCATTCCCCTGAGCCCAAGGTCACCAAGAGCTCCTTATCTCAAGGTAATTCCAATGTGAAACCACAGAGATAATTTGGGTCTGAAGCTACGCCAAAACAAACAAGCATCCTCCCACTCCGGAGCACAGGGCGGCTCAGTGCGCAGATCTGGATGGCTCTGCAGGAGTTAGCTTGGGTCTCGTGGGGCTTATTAGCTTCCTCTTCACACCTGCCAGGCCAAATCCAGGCTGACGCCATGTGCAGTCATGTTGCCTTCTCCCCAGTGAATTCCCCATAGTTGTTTTATCCAAGTTTTCCAGCATATTTCAGATAATGGAAAATAAACTGTGTAGAAAAGCAAGGTAGTATTACTATTTTAACTAGGTGTTTAAGACTTATGTCTGAATTCTGAGTAATCCCATGACCTGGGATCTTGTACATATCAACATTAAAAAATAATACCCTAGAAGAGTTCACCTGCAGTTATATGAAATCTTCTCCGGACTGACTAAGACAGACCTTTCTGAGAGTGTTACAGAAAAAAAATCATGCCCTTGGGTCTCATACTGCATTCTAATGCTGACGCATTAAGTAATAACTCCCGCTGTCACAGCTACTCTGACGTCATCAGGCTCCCAGCTGTATTATATAACTTTATATAGCACAATTAGTCATATAGCCTTTTCTATATTTGACTGTTTTCTCACTCCTGTGAAGTTATTTCAAGTCAGGAAGCGTTAGAAGAACATAAATGTTTACACAGTGGAAAAAACCATAATGATAAGGGGCTGTTTTAAAATAGGGTGTCAGAGGAATACTGTCGGTCTAACGTTTCACCGGAAAGAAGGGGCAGCCGCTACATTCATGTTCTTCGCTGAGTAATGAAGCTGAACAAAGCTACAGCATATTTTCCTACTGAAGATAAAACGTTCAGGCAGAACTGAAGCATGGAATGTAAAATGTGTCAAAGACACCCGGTTTCTTATCTGATGATAACACACGTGTGATGGTCAGACTGGATGGCCAACGTTTTCTTCCCTTTTCTTGCAGGTGGTTTGCTATCATGGAAATCCAGTTGTTCGTCGTGCTATTCCTATACAAATATGAATTTGTGCTTTTGGATGCGGTACCAAAGGAGGTAAAAGATCCATGCATTTATATAGCATTCCACATCTTTATATCCTTCATTCATCACGCTCAGCTGAACAACCATGCTCAACTGTGGTTATGTATAATGAAGCAAAATTTTGAGAGGAGTGTTAATAAAACATGTAATTAATAACTCGATCTTCGTTTTAAGTCAGAAAACCTAGAGTAACTCCAGCAATGTTAGTGAAGCTGTGCTGTCTATGTAAGAATGCACCTACAAGAGTATTTTGTCTCATCATTGCCTAAACATTACAAGAGATTTTATAATTGCTTTCTGCCACTCACAAAACCAATGAATATGGAACTGGATTATTAATACTTTAAAGATATGAAATCAGATGCAGCACTTGCAGTGCTCTTCCACTACATATTCAGTGGTGGAAGAGAAATGATTAGGGTAAGACTGTAGGAGCAACTGTGAGATTTCTGAGCAAACAGAAAGATTTTACCATTAAGGGAAAGTGGCGCCATCTCCACTCTCAGCAGTAATTTCGTTCCCTATTTGCACTGTGTCCCTTCCACTGTCCAAAAATCCGTGTTCCTCACAAACATGGACTGCTGCAAAGTCAGCATGTCTGTCCGTCACAACCTAAACATGACAAACATGCCTGTAGCTAAATTACCAAGGAGAAGAGGGAGAAATTCAGCGTGGAATGGGCTTTGTATGATTGCCCTTTAGGCTGGAATTTGGAAGCTGGGAGAGTTTAATTCCTCTGCTCTCCTTGAAGAATGTGAGATGTTGATCTCAAGCAGGGGTAGAAAGTCCACCCAGAATATGGAGGAAGGTTGCCTCTTTCTGACTGATGGTGTGTTGCCACGCCAGTTCTCACTGGAGTTGATTGTAACTTGGGTCTGCACCCACAGGCAATTATGCTGGTGAAAGTATTCAAAACCATTAGAGTTTCTGAAGATCTCATGTGTCATCTTCTGTCAAAGTGAGCGGAATAAGAAGTAATTATGAAGGCTCTACTCAATGGCTTCAGCAAAGCCAGGAAATACTCTCAGTATTTGGTCTTGGTTCTCTAAGATCAAGGCTCCAAGAATATGTTTATATCCTAATATTAAAGCACGATGATAATTCCATTAACTGAACTAATTTAAATGTTTCTACTGATTTTCTTCTTTTTGCAGAGCCCTTTACATTTGGTGGGGACACAGCAACCCATGGCACCATTCCGGGTCCAGTATAAATGCCGGGAATGAAAGCTGCCCAGCAATAATTTACCTTCTCTTGCCAGCCACCCCTGGATGGATGGACCACTGAGCTGCTTCCCTGTCCTACATCTTCATATAGGTTCTCTGCCTTAACAGTTCTTAATTTCATCTTGAAATGCTGTTAATAACCTGCGTTGTGGTATGCCATACCAGTATAGTCGTATCTGTGCTCCTCACCTGATTGCCTACCTCCTAGTATTTAAAAATCAAGCTCTCCTGCTGCACTCATAATTTGTGGGCCAATTATTCAGAGACTTTGCAAATTTGATATACTAAACTCACCAAACACATTCAGGACAAAAAGCTGCTATGTTTGGAAATCCTGCATGGAAGCTGTGCTAGAACCAGCGGGTTCTCTTCGAACCAAGGCCGAAGCGGTGCCTTGTGGTAGCTCCATACAGCTCCCTGGTGCTGGTGTGCACAAAATAGAGGACAGCGCTGAGCAGAGACCTCCGGATCAGATCTGCGGCCCCGATAAACTAGTGCCACTTACGTATCACTGCCTGTGTAGGTAGGTGAAGATCTGGTCTGCCCTGCCTACAATCGGTGCCAACTTTTTGCAAATAAAATTAATTTGTAATGGAAAAAATGCAAGCATGGGAAACACTGGGGTCTTGTTCCACTGGAGCACCTGAAATTTCTACTGAGCTTTATTTGCTCCACAGGATTCAGAGTCGGTCCTTGCATGAATATACAATGAAAGTTTGATCATGATGTTTGGCTTCTAATAAAAAGCGATTGCAAGAAAAGCTATTGCTATTCATTAGATTGGTTGTCTAATATCTAGAACACTTTTGCTTTCCCTTTAACATGACTTACTTATAGAACAAATTGCACAAATCTAAAAACATTTAATCCTATAAAGAATACCTAGTAAAAGTTGTTCAAAGAAGCTGCCAAATAAGTTCAGATACCAACACTTTAACTGCTGTCAAATTTCATATACGATAATAGCTGGCATGTATTTTTAGTCTTTTAAGTGAAGATTATTCATCATTTTAGAAGTATGCTCAAAAAACCACAAATGGACTTTCAACAACAGTAAAAACTATGGGAATAACATCATAGGAAAATAGCGCATGGTATAATTCATTAAATGGTTGGCTTACCTCATTTATGGATACAACAATTTAACAAACTTTAATGATTTATATGGCTGGAAAATGATTCGTCCAACTTCTAAGTTAGCTCATGATGGTTAACTCAGCAAGAGTTGCACTCTTAACTACTGTTTCAGAATCTCTTCCATAACTGAAAACTATTCCCTTGGTTTTCATGTATGGTCATTACCCAAAAGCGTCTATTTTAATTTTAAAGTTTGGAAATGTCCACAATATCTCTTTAGGTATCTTGTAGTTCTGCGAAGATTTTTTTTTCCCCAATGTGCATTTCTTTTTATTTTTCTGTTTAATTAATTTTGGGCTTTGTTTTTTTTTTTGTGTATGTGTGGTTTTGTTTTGGGTTTTTTTTCCCAAGAGAGGTAACTCAAAAAAGCAAAATTCTGTAATGGCAAACTTGACTTTAAACTAAAAAGGTCCCTAAAGGAAAGTATAACCTGAAGGTCAGCATCAATTTGGTTAGAATGAATAAAAGCCACCTGAAGCCAACTAAAACTGTGAATATTTAATAATACATCACTGCACATGGCTTCTGATCTGTCCTAACCACGAGCACAATTCTGGTGTAGTTTCTGCATATTGCCGAGTTTTTCAGACTTGGTGTGATCTTGTGTCTGGTGAGAACTACATTCTGCCTCCTTCCACATCCTGCAAGAACAGCCTGTGGACTATGTTAGGGTATGCGATAAAAAAACCCACATTCCTCCCCATAAACAGAGGAGCAGTGGAGCAAAAGCAGTGGGGACCCTGAGCAATGCCCTGCCCAACACCTCCCAGGGCTGGCCATGTCCAGGGGGTGACACCCAGCAGCAGCAACGGGAGCAGCTCCCACTTTTCGGGCTGAGGGGGGAACACTGCCTGTGGGTATGGGGAGGAGCAGCTTGTGGTTGCACAAGACTTCTTATGGGATGTTTAGGGGAGGAACCAAAGGTTGGGAAAGGGAGGGATCAAAGTGGGTTGGGGAGGAACAAATGTGGCAAAAAGGAGGGATAAGGGGATAAAAGAGGTTAGTTGCATGTAAACAGGCTGCTGACCAGTAAGCTTGTCTGGCTATGCCCTGTGCCTGATCAGTGCAGTCCATCCTGTCTTCTCCTTATAATCTGTTTTTAAGTCTTCTCCTGTGTGATGGGCTCTCTTGTGTGTGCACGTGTGGGTATGGGGGTGTGGGTGCAGCAACGGGCGTGGGACCGTGGGTCGGAGGGGCCATGGGTCCGTGGTGCCAGCAGCTGGAGGGAGTGTGGGTGAGCATACTGTGTGGGTGCGTTATGCCAGTGTCTGATCACTACCAGAAATCCAGGCAGGCTAGCGGGCGGGTAGGTGAAGTGCGTGTCTCCCAGGGTGAGGCATGTGGAGGAGCTGGCTGCTGGGGGGACCAGGGGGTTCAGGCTAGCTGCCGCAAAGCCCGAGGTGTCTGGGGGTTGACTGAGACCTGTTTGTATGTGTGTGTGCATGGGTGTTTCTCTGGGCAGGAGGCAGCCGGGGAGAGCGAGGATTCAGGACCAGCTACTGGAGGGATCCGCATTGTATATGTGTATTTTTATATATATTTTGCACTCACAGACCTTCACCCTGACCTGCCAGAGAAGGGAGCAGGACAAGGCCGTTGGTGCTGCTTGTGTGAGTGCTGAGTGTTTCTGTCTGTGTTGGCCAGTGGGGCCACCGGGGCATTCACATGTTGTACGTGTGTGTTTGTGCAAGAGCCTGCTGGGAATCCATGCGCAGCCTCGCTGCAGGCTGGACCCAGGGGCATGGAGCTGCAGCAGCCTCGCCTCTGTCAGGCTACCGGATTTAACAACTCCCTAGCAGGCTAGAATCAATCATGAAAATATTTGTCCTGAAAGGCAGGACATATTTTTATTAAAGTGTAGGCTTTTGGCAGGAAAGAAGTACCTGTTCTTGACAGCCAGAGAGATACCAAACAAGCAGGTGAAGAAAAGTGGACTTTACTCTGGGATCCCATCGCTGTGTGACTGCCCTGTAGCAGATGATAGCTCCATGCACTTGCCATACTTTCCTAGGTAGAAAAAAACAAGGGAGGTGGATTAGTAAAACCATGTGGTGGTCAAGTGATAGAGCTAAATGGAGTCTTCTACCTGGAAATAATTCAGAAGATTCTGGGGGAAGGAAAGACAGCACTTTCCCACTGGGACAGGGTTAAACGGGTATTAAAAGGTCATCACGATACTCTACTCAGAACTGGATTAACAGTATCTAAGTTATTCTTCAAGTGTGTGTCCAGTCTGCTTTTAGATATGGCAGTGCTGAATTTCCATGGGGCATTTGTCCTCTTACCTGACTCTCCCTATTGTTAGAAAGCTTTTCTACGTATCAGTAGGAGGAGTCAGAATGAGGTTTTTATTCATACTACCACCACAGCGGTAGTATCCCCTCTCCACAAGCAGGAGATTTTTAACCCAAAAAGAAAAAAAAATTAATGTATCTTGACCTATCTTTGTATTTCTATCTTCTGGATGAAGTATGGATGTTAAAGGAAATGCAGTGGAGCATCCATCAAAAACCATCTTAGAAAATGCAATTGCTCCTCCTCCACACATGCCATAGGCCAGGTCTATCTGAGCAAAGTCCATCGTTTGGGCTGGCCAGGTCTATATGTTGGTATTCATTTATATTGGGATAAGTAACTCCCATGTCTAAGCTAGTGAAACAAATGGTAGGAGTCTTCCTAACAAGAGAGAGGAAATCTAGAGTTATGAGAAATGAGCAATAAAACTCTTTTAAATCAAATCTTCTTTCATAATTTTTGGACGTTATTGTATATTAAAGAGCTTCAGGAAAAAAAACCACAGAAACTATCACATTGCAGCCAAACCTTTTTTGATACTTTGGAGGAAAGTGTAAACATTTTCCCTGAAATCATAATTTCCTGTGGAAATTTATTGACAGAATTTGACAGAAAATTCTATTGACAGAAAACTCATCAAAACATTTTGAGTTAAAATTGTTGACCTACTGCAAGTGAATCTTCTCCAGTCAGCATGGTGAAAAGATAACCAGCCATATCAGCAGCCACCTCCCAGAATAATCGCAACTTCTTTTATGTCTTCCCTCTAATGAGCCTCACTGAAGGCCCCTCTCATCTGTACTTAGCAGTCAAGTGTTTCAAGTGGTCTCTTTCTTTACGCTAGTAACGGTATTCGATATCTTTCCTGTGCCACTGATTGTCACAGAAACCAGAAGTTTAGGCTTAGCACGTATACCTCCTGAAAATAGATATCTGGGGACTGAAAGATATGGCTGTAGCCATTGAGAGGTAAGCTAAAAATAATGACTTCCTTTCAAAAAGAAATTAATTCTAAGGCCCTAGCTAGCTCTGTGCTGTGCCTAAGCACTGTGCCAAGCAAAACTCGACTTAAGCATGTGCTTTGCTTTAAGCAAACACTTAAAATGGATTTACAGAATAAGAATGGATTCCAATTTAAGCACAGGCTTAAGTGCTTTGCTGAACCAGGGTCCAAATACCTCAGTTGCTAACCTGTTGTTTACAGTTAGTCTTGGCATCTTGTTGTAATTTCAAAGATATACAAGGGTTAGTGGAAATACTGAGGTAGCTTTGCTCATTTTAGGTGAAACTGGCAAATGTTAAGGGCTTTAGGCAAAATATTTTTTTAAACGGTCACATTTATAGCATAAACCACTAGGCTTTATTGGCAGCAAGCATCTTTCCGAGCTATTTGGTACATTCTAAATGTGTGGCTCATCACATGGCAAAAAATATTTCCTCTCCACCGGTATGCAGTGGAAGGAGAATTAGACACAAGAAAGGCATTCAAAAGATAGCAAGCCTTTAATTGAAACAACCAAGGAGAAGCTTTCATCACGTAGCCATTCTGGATGACATTGGACATGCGACTGATTGGCAGAGTATTATTTATTTTTTTCACTTTGATCATAAAATTACTAGGAAAAGCTTAATGGAGTTATAAATATCTTGTTTCCATGAGAGTCCTGGGAAGATAATTATAGCACTGAAGTCTTTACAAAGATAGAGCATTTATAAAATGATATTATCTGAGGACTCCAACAGATAACACAGGGAATTCTGCACTCTTTTCCCAGCTCTCCTATTGACTCACTGTGCTCTTTGGATGAATCACTTCATCCCTCAGTGACTCAGTTTCCTCATCTATACGTTGGGGTAATAATGATAATTACCCACTGCCGCAAAGTCTGTATGGATTAAAAGTTGTAAGTATTGCTCACACTCACCGGAGCACTCAAGCCTGCTTATTGCTAGTAATGGATGTCTGTAAGACTTTGGATAAGCTATGTGCTTTCCTGAATTGGAACTGTCATATTTCTGTAACTGGTAAATTACATTACTTGTAGAGTCACAGTCAAAATATGCAGAACAAATATTTTAAATCTCTTAGTTCACACTTTTTAAGATGCTGATGAAACAGCTGTATCTCAGACTCCTCAGAAATACTTTGTTTTTAATACAAAGCTTGGAATTTAAAGACTATGGACAAGTTTCTTCTTGAGTAAAAGTACAGCGTCCTTTTATAAAACCAAGCACTATGCAGGAGCATTATCTAGAAGGTTGTCTAGCAGCTACCTGTGAGATAGGAACTACATCTATACTCTAACTTTCCTAAGTTGTATCAGGTTTTTTACTTGTGTACTGCTTTTACTGCATTAGAAGTTTGATATATCATCTTTCCCCAAGTACCAAGCAGAGTACTGGAGTAATAAGCATCGAAAGAGCTTAATGTACAAGTAGAGTGCAACTATTACTGTTAAATCTTTGCTTTACTGTTAAAGCTTTGAAAAAAACAAGTGAGGAAAGGAGTTATGGCAAATGAGCAAACAACTGAGCACCAGTGGGATACTACACCTGAAGGGGATAACATGGATTTTGGATATGAAAACAAGAAATTCTGTGCTGGAGAGGAGATACTACATCTCCCATTGATAGCACTGTAACCACCCTGGCTGTGATTCCAAAAGGCTGTTAATAAATTTGAGAGAGCTCACAGCTGAATCAGAAAGTTGATGAAAATGTTGCTAAGCCTGCCAAGCCTTGGAGTCAATCTGGTTACCTTAAGAAAGGGAATGCTCAGAAGCGACTTGAGAACAGGCTGAGGATACCGAAGTTCAATAATGGATGGGCCTTTGGAGCTTGCTGTACCTTTCTGCAGTGGATTAAAGTGAAAAGGAGCAGATTCCCACCTGAAATGAGGTAAAAATACAGGTCAGGAAATGGAATTGTTTTACCAAGGACTGAAATTACATTTCTATGTAAATAGTCCTGAAAACAAAATTGCACATTTTCTGAAAAAGAAGCTTTTGATCTGGTGTGTGTGCGCTCCTGGGGTGGAGAGGGAAGGGAAAGGCAACCTGATTACTTTTCAGGAATCTGCAAAACATAATTCAGGAAAGTCTGAAGACCTAAATTCTCTATACAGGCATTCCACTTCCATAAAGCAACTTTTAAGTCATCTACAAAGGCAGAAAACATCTTTTCTGAGGGTATGATACTGGTCACACAAGGTAGGGTTTAGAAGACATCAGATTAGGTAATCACAGCTGGCCAGAGAAGTCTAAGGCCAAGGAGGATCGTGTTCTTTGCAAAGTGTAATTAGTGAATGGCAAGATTTGGCATTCACTTTTTCCTGGATCCTTGCTCAGAGACTTCTGCAAACATCTGATCCAAATAAAAGCCAAGTGAGGCTCCATGGATGTAGTCCTTCAGCACTGCATTTCCAGACTCCTCTAGCTAAGGGGTCTTGCACGGGTAAAGTGTGCTCCAAGCTGAAGATAGGGCTCTGTCACTCTTTCTCATGCCAAAGGTCTCAACTGTAGCTAGGCTTGACTCTCTTGAATTAAACACAAATGCTTCAGTGGGTTCATAGTGTTGGTTTTTATTACTGCTGACCTAGATCCAGAGGCAATTTCAAGGCATTGGCCTTTTATCTGGCCTTTATTCTGAAAAGCGTCATTGCTCAGAAAAGCATTAAGTGTGTCCTTCTGTTTGCTTGATACCAAAAGAAAATGAAGTGCTTTCTAGTATCATGCCATAGCTGCCTGAGTGTGATTCCCAGGTTAAAATGAATAGATGAGCAGTGCAAGATAGTTAAAGAGTTCTACTCTCTAAGTAATTCATTACAGCTCAAGATACTGCCTTTGACGCTCTTCCTCTGTCCAAACCGTGGTATTATCATTTACTATCTTAAGCTTGTTTATAGAACTGGAATAATACACAGATAAAAAAGGATGATTACAAGGGTGCTTTCAGGCATTAAACCTGAGGTTTGAAGTTCCTTTTTCTGAAAAAATAAAGCAAAGAATGTTTTACTATCCGAAAACCTGGCAACTGGCCTTTGCTTACCATGAACTGAAATCAAGCACCACATTGTTAAAAGCCAATCTCATCACAATGATCTGGTTGTTCCTTAAAATAATAAAAAGAGCCGAATCAGCAGGAGATGGTTATATTCAGTCCTTTGGGTATTATTCAACATATTCAGCCTTGCTAAATTTTTCTTACACACTCTGGCCTTGCAGTCTGGTTCAGAGGTTTAGTGGACATGGACAATTTGCACATGTAGGCATATGGGTCTGTAGGAACAAATTGGGTAATGAGTTCTCTACATACCCACAAGCCAGGACAAATCCAAGTGACAGAACATAGCAAAAGCTGCAATCACTAAAGCATCTGCCCTGAGCGACCCACACCTGCCAGCACCGATCTACACATGACAAGATACATTTATCCCTCCACACGGAGACAGGCCAGCATTGGCATCTTTGTACAGGAGTCGAAGGTGGAAGCTGGGCAAAGGGTGGGAGCTGGGTCTTCTGGACTCTGAGCATCTCACAAATCTGGGAGCATGCTGTGCCACTGGATGTCTTGATGGGCTGGTTGTCTGAATGGAACATCTCTAGCACAGGCTCTTTCCGCAAACAGATTTACATAATGAATTCACAGCACAGCGAGCTTCTTCCAGAGGTGGTATTGGAGCAGCCCAAGGGCAGAATCTAGACCTGAAGCCCCGTTTCTTCTCTCCCTTCCTTTTAACTTCCTTTTACTGTTCCTATCCTCCCTGGGAACTTCACTAGTGCCCTTTTTCCCCTTCCCAGCTCAGCTGTAAGCCCAGCTTACTCTTTCCTTTGGGATTTGCAGATATCCAAGCTGCTAAATAACTGAAAAGCTTAAAGTTGGAGTGCAACACTGCAAGGCTAAGACTGGCAGATGAGTGCCTCAGTAGGACATAATGCCTGGATGGACTGACTACCTCTTTTGGAACTCTGTCACACAGCTGGGAGAGCAGGAGGAAGGGGTAGAGACTTTGCTCTGGCTGATGTGGAAGAGGACACTCTTCAGAGGTTGCTCTGCCGCAATGACCCATGTCGTGGAAGCTATGACTGCCCAAAAATATCTCTGTCACAAAGACCATTTCCATTTTGCCATCTCCAGTGTTCACCTTGCACAAGGGCTGGCAGTACACAGGCACTGGCACCATCTAGGGGTCAACTGTCAATCCCTGATGTATTTCTAGAAGATCAATGCCATAATATATAAAAATGATAATATATATAGGCATACACTAACATAATGTATCTAAACAAAACATATCTTAGTAAAAGTGTTGAAAAAGGCAGCATGTATAAGTCTTTGCTTCTATGCACAATTCAGGCACAAAAATATAGTCTCAGTTGTTACTTACCTGCTTGAGCTGCTTATTTTCTATTAACTGAATGTGTATGTGGTGTCATGTGCTGACTAAGAACTCATCATGCACAAGCCTCTGCTTCCAATGATATTCCAATTATGCCTTCAACAGTCACCTGAAAGTGTCAGAATAATGAATTGGAGATTCCAGAAAGAAAAGAAAAACACAAAAGCCTTAAGACTATGGATCACACTTTAAGAGAATGAAACACAAATAATTTTTATGATCTCTCAATATAAACAAAACTCCCTAATCTGACATTTTTGAAAGCCTTTCTGTGTCAATCTCTATAATTATGGATAAAGATTAATAAAAGGCAAAGAAATCTAGTACAATGGACTTCTCCATCAAACCTGTCTAGGACTGCTTCAGAGCTAGGGCTCATAAATTCTACTTCTCAACAATTAATAAACAATAATTACCACACTATTCGCTTTATAGGAGTAATTGTGTCTTGCAGTTGATTACACTCTGTGGCCTTCTAATTAGCACATGTAAAAATAGTATTTGTCATACCTTTGTTTTCTTAGTTGTTTACATTCTGAAGCAGATTAAATAATATATTCAGAAGCTCAGTCTGTATTCAGATACCTAAATAAGCATCTTGATTTTTCAGAGCACCTACAAGTCTCAGAGTTGCACAGTGCTTCTGAAAATCAGGCCATTTATTTAGGTGTCTATATTTAGGTACATGAGTTTGAAGCGTTTGGCTTGAGGTCACATAGCTATGGCTCATTGCATGTTTTTTTATTTCCATTTGGGTCACAATGGACAAGTCACTTCTAATAATCCTCATCACAAATCCAAGAAATAGCAGAAGAAGTGGTAAGAATTACTTACTGAATACCATCATGATGCTTAGCACTTCCTCAAATACATGAAGTTTTCTTCCTGGAGAGTTTCAGTCTGAAAAAAAAGATAGGAATCAGTGCATGAGAAAGGTAAGACAGTATGTTTAGAGACTGAACTTATGTTCTGGTTAGACTGTACTCATTTCCTGGATTTTATTTGTCTGGCATCTTTGTCATTCCTTCTATAAACTTATGATCATTTTGACAAGCCAGATGTTTTAGCTTTCCGTATTTTGATTGGGTAAATCCTAGAAACCAAGTGCTTCTACGTGTTAACACATGGCAGCAAACCACAGTTTATTCTTGGGGAATCTGAGTGGACATTATCAGTCATGTTGTTGAATTGAGACTACACCTCCAAGACTGCTTTTGAATTTGCATGATAGCTTGCTCAGGCCCGGACCTTAGTGAACGAGTTATGAAATAAACAGTCTAAGACTCTGCAGAGAGAAGATCACTGAGAAAAAGACATCAAGAGGAAAAGACATTCCTTCCATAAAAAGATTTCCTTTTTAAAGAAAAAAGGAAATTGGTTTCCTTAACATCCTACCTCTGCAGTTTGTCATCCCTCTACTTCACAACATGAGATGCTTGTAGCTTTGGTAGCAGGCATACACAAAATTGGCAATCCACACACAGAGCGCTGCCTTCATTTTGCATGGAGATGGTAGCTGAGAAGAAACAGGCAGCCCATAGGTGAAAACATTAATCTTAAATACCTCATATATTTCAACAAAATGAAAACCTCCTCGGCTTTCAGCATCCTCTTTCAAATGGGAGAATTTACATCTGGCCATAATGCTTCAGATCTGAGAGAACTGTACTTGTACTTTAAGGATGGTATTTATTACAGAACAAAAGGCTTTTTTTTTTTCTTTCTTGAAATGGAGATTGTTTTAAAAGTCAATGAAACCCATTTTTCCCCTTGATATATCATGCATCTAGGCTAAAAAAACATCTCTTGGT
Organism: Pelecanoides urinatrix; assembly: GCA_013400755.1. NCBI lineage: Eukaryota > Metazoa > Chordata > Aves > Procellariiformes > Procellariidae > Pelecanoides > Pelecanoides urinatrix. The sequence continues at coordinate 247,697 of VZTQ01011831.1, read as the reverse complement.
TAAAAATATTCCTCAACAAGAAATTGGGACATGGCTTTTTTGTTGCCTTCAAAACTGAGGGTTAGCTGTAAGATAATAAAGCTCTGTTTTGTGGAACTTTATGTTAGATATGGAATTTTTGCAATGTCAAATCAAAAAGACTTTTTTTCAGGCAACTCTCGCCCTCAGAAGTGGATGGAAAACATGAAGACTCTTTGTTCCTGTTCTCATTGCCTTAAAAGACGTGAGCCTCCTGTCTGACCTCTGATCCTGAAGATGCTCAGAAACAATGGAGATATACCAGAGAGAAGGTTTAGGGAGCAACAGAGCCAAACACAGGGGTCGTCCCACTGCGAGGCTGGGAGCTCAGGGGTTCCCAGAGCGGTGCCACAGGTTCTCCCTGCTTGCCCGACCCCCACATACCGGATTTGGAGAGAGGCAGCATCCCTGTGCACCACTGAAGCATGTGCTTCTCTGCATCTCCAAATCCCCAAAGGAAACGGCCCTGCTCCATGATCAACCTGCTCAAGGAGTATCGTGTGCAAGGGCATTACAGGCATTGAAATTGTACAGCAAGCGAAGGATACTCTCCCTTTCTGCAGCAATTCTTCATTGGTTATTAATCAGCAATTACTAATCATTCTTCTTGCACCCAGAACTGTGCAAAATGCTCTGTAGATAAATGGAAAAAAAGAGACTTCCTTTACTTTACACGTTTTTATTTAAACAACTGCAATGCATTGTATCTAAGCTACTTTGCAATTGCTGCACACATACAGGATGGAACTGTGTCAAGGCAATGTTGTCTCACTGTACTGAGTGACTGAGTGATAAAATAGCAGATGAAATTCAGCGGTGATAAGTGCGAAGTAATGTAATGGGAAAAAATAACCCTAACTGTACATACATAGACACTGTTTCGAACTATCACTTCTGCTGCAGGAGATCTGGACATTGAAGTGGAAAGTTCTCTGAAAACGTTAGTGTGGGGCTAGGAAGTGGTCAAAAGGGGAATTGAATGTTAAGGATTAGTAGCTCCCCGCTTAGATGACAAGGGGACCCCCAAAGTCATAGGACTCTATTGCTCATATGCTCAGGGTTCTTCTGAGTCCCTCGGCCATGCAGCTCTTGCCTATTCCAGATCCAGCAAAATTCAATAGTCATTTTAGTAGAATCAAAGTTTTAAAGCAAGTAATGTTTTCTAGTAAAATTAGAAAGGATAGAGAGGATGGTGATAAAGTTTCACACTGGAAATAGAGAAAACCACATCAGCTTGAAAGAGGGATACCTGAAGGGATACCCAATTAAAGTCTGGAAAATAATGATGGTGAGAAGGTCAAAAGAGAAATTTCATTTACTGCCTCTATAACAAAGGAACATTTAATAAAACAATCAGGAAGACAACTTGAAATTGTTTTTACACAGTGAAGAATTATCACGGCATGACACATTGTAGAAAGCAAAACCACAAATGGGCTCAAAATGAGTTAAGACAAACTCCTAGAGAAAAGGACCACTGGTAGCTACTAAGCATAGTAGCTTGGATACAACCCTGAGTTCCAGAAGTCCCTACCTCACTAGTTGCTGGAAAATTTTAAGGTAAATAGGAAAAGAATACATGGCCTATTTTTACACTGTTTTACTAAGCATCCAGTCTTGGCTGCTGGAGACAAGATACAGAGCTAGATGGATCCAACTGTATTTTTATATTCTGGAAAAGTAACAGAAACAATCAAAGGTATGCTAATGCTGATAGAGTCAATGTTAATTTTACTTGCTTTATCCACTCTAATCTCCAATCTCAGCCATTTGCAAGAAATCATAATCCATATCTGGCCAAAGAATTTGGGATTATCCCAGTGATCAGAAATGTAAGAAGCGTTCACTTCTTGAGAATCTACAGATTTTGAGACATTACTTACTCATTTCTTCTGAAAAGAGAAAACTTTGTCACCAAAGCTCCTACAAAGGCTGCAGGAGTGAGTCAGTGTTCTTATTTTGATGATCAGAAATCAGCATAACATAGGGAGCCAAAGTCTTTTGGTTACAGTACTTTATTTGTGGTTGCTTCAGTACATTTGAGAGGCCACTTCTGCTTACAGATTAAATCTGTAGATAAGAAGCAGGTGCAGACTGAAGATAACGAGCAGCTCAGGATTTGGATGAGATGGGCTAAGCCTGTGCTCTGAGATATCAGTAACAAAACTCCCACTCAGTTCTGTGGGAGCGGGACTACAGCAGTGCTTGCAAATCTTGCAAGTAGCAGCTGTTTTATCACCTCCTTTGGTATCCTTTCCAGAATTTCAGTTTCCTCCAGGTTTTGGCACTCTACAACTACTTGGGTTGAAGGAAGATGCCCACAGCATTTAGGAAGCACAGGGTGCCTACTCAAACTGCATGGCCTGAATAGCACCGGGGCCTAAGCAGGTAAACGGTGCAATTCCAAAGAAGGACGTTCTCTCAGCTGCTCTTACTCTCTTGTTTTTGCAGTGCCACTTTTCCATATCTAAATAATACATTATTTTGTGACCTTTCCTAATAGAAATCTTTAATGCTTACAACAGGGGATATTAAAAACCCTGCAATTGTTGCATTCTCATTATTATCTAATTTGAAGGACATTTTTACTGCAAACAGCAGAATTTGGGGTTTTTTTCCCCTTCATCTTAGCAATAATGCCTGGATGCATATAAAAGCCAAAGAACTGACTTAGGCGTTCTTGATTTTTCCTGAACATGGATTAATTTGCTTTCATAACTGTAGAGATTCCTATTTTACTACAAGGAAAGCATACGCTAGGGCAACTTCTTCACAATTAAAATATTCTTCCCAATATGAAAATATGAAAAAGAACAAAACTTGAGACTGGCTACTGTGAACAAGACACAGTTAAGACGTATGGGTATAAGAAGACACAAGGAAATTGTATAACGTAAAATGTGAGACAGAAAAAGCAGAGTGGATGCTCTTCCTACTCAGAATATTAAAATAAGACATAATGCAAAGCGAGTGCATGTAAATGGAAACAAAGGAAGATATCCTACCAGGTTTCATTCAGCCTTAAAACAAAAACCAAAACAAGCAGCATATAATTTGATTTGAAACCTGATCAGTTTATATTGTGATATCTTTGGTTCCATAGCTTGCTTTCTCTTCCGCATAGTGCCTAAAGCAATAAGATCATGGTCAGGGATTCATATTTTAGGCACAAGGATAAAACAACAAGAAATATAATTACTACTATCAGTTACCTATTATATATTAAAAAATAAAAGTAGAACCAAAGAAGAAAGCCTGGAAGGTGTCTAAACCAGATACGCATCAAGGCATAAGTCAGTCCTTAGTTAATGGGACCAGGAAGAAACTCTTCTGTTTCAAGTGCAACAATCTAGAATGCATTGCTCTTGCAGAGATGAGGTGGGATACACTATTGACCTCATTCATTACAACAGTTTTTTCAGCTATTATTGGAAAGTGCTGCTATAAATGGCATACATCTTTTCATATATGTTTAACTAATGGGGAATTATTCCTTCCATGGATTTTTTTATAGAGTATTTAATAATTATATGGGAGTCTTCTAGTTCTCCATTATATTCTATAGATTTTCAAAGCCATCTTTACAGAAACCTATTTACATTTCTGTATCACCCTATTGATTAAATCTCTCTCTATTACATTCCAAAGCAAAGAGACCGCAGAAAATCAGCATTAGCCTCCGACGCTCAGCAGTCTCGGACATACAGCTGGAAGAGAGAAAATAGCCCTTCCTTTAATAAAGCATGCCTTAGGGGTATCTGAATGCTTTCTCTTCTTTTTAAAATCATGACCACAATAAGCCTTTTTGCACCGTAACCCTGATGTTCCTTAAGAGTTCTACAAATGCACCTTCTGGCCTTGTCTGTAACGCCTTATTCACCTTACTCTGAAGAAGAGATGAACGACAACTGGATCCATTCTAGATGGAGCTCACTTCAAGGGCCAGTTTGCTTATCCATGGTCAGAAGCGGGAATGGCGGTTGGGAGCTCCATCTCCCAGAGGTGCTCAGGCCCCCTACGAAATCACCACGGGGGACGTTAGGTTTGCCACTAAAACCATGGCGAGGTGTGCTGGCACTGTGTGGGCATCCATCCCATCTCTTCTCTCTGCATCCCACTCCACCTCTCCCCTACCCCATCCCACCCCACCCCACATCTCCCTGCCCCATCTCACCTCACCCCACCCCTCCTCACCTCAGGGCAGGCGGGCCGACACCCTGAGGCAGGGAAGCTTTGCCACGCACTAATAACGAGGACACAAACTGCTGCCTGGTTCCTACCGCTCCCTGGGTGCCGGGGGCGACGTGAGACCCTCCCCGGCTCACCTGTCCCCACACGACCTGGCGAACACCGCAGCCCGCTCCCCGCCCGCCACCGCCGCCCGCGCTGGTAACCGAGACCCGGCGCGAAACGGTGGGAGGTGAGGGGCGTAGCCAGGGGACGGAGGAGGTGGAGCCAGTTTGCTTCTCGCATTCTTATTGGTGCCTCCCGCCTGCTCGTTTGGGCGGAGAGGTTTGCTGATTGGGTTGCGGCGTCCCCTCACCCCTCCCGCCTTGTCCTCCACCTTCGCCTCAGCGGCGCGGGCGGGCGAGCGAGAGAGGTGCGGGGCGCCTGCTGAGGAGCCGGCGGCGCGGTCCTCGGGGCTCGGCGGCGGCGACGACAGGGGAGGCGGGCGGGGAGGCGAAGGACGAGCGACCCGCAGCAGGTAAGGGCAGGGCCGCTGCCGCGAGGGAATCCTTCCCCGGCGGGGCCGCCCGGTCGCAGTTCTGCCCCGCCGACGTCCTGCCCCGCCGACCTGGCGCCGTGCGCCCGCCGTAGCGGGGTTATGCAACCGCCTCGCCGGCTCTCCCTGCGGCGCCCGCGGTCCTGCCCCCTTCCCAGCCTCCGCTCTTACCTTGGGGCTCCTTTCACCGGTGGCTTTTGGGGCGCGGGGGGATGCGGGGCGAGCTGCGGGGCGAGCCCAGGGCTTCCCCTGGCGGGGGTCCGGTGCCCGGCGTGCAGCCCCGCGCGGGCGGCTGGAAATGGCCGGTGGGCGGAGGTGGAGGCGTGCGGTGAGGGAGAACGTCGTGGTGGCTCGTCCTCCGGGGCAGGTGGTTCGTCCCCTGGGGGCGGAGAGGAGCTTGGTGAGACGAGGGGGCACCCCCGCGTGTAGGGCAGGCAGCGGGGAGGGGGGTGGAGGAGGTGGGAAGGGGGGTTTTGCAGCCGTGCGGGAAGCGCTGGGTGTCGGCTCAAAGCAGGTGGGCGTTTGCGGTGATGCAGACCTGTCCCAGCTACTCGTACTTAGGGCTGGTGTGCAGGGATGCAGTGAAGCCCGTATCCCTGAGGGAGACTCTTCTTGGGCTGCTTTAAAGTTAGCTGCAGCATCCCACACCGATGTTATTTGATGCTTATATAGCAGGTAGCTCTCCAAAGTTGTTGGTTGTTTTTTTTCCCCACCTCCCCTAGATTCTTTTGTATCTCTTTAAAATATTTTGGTCCCTTTACTGCTTTAGTTTCCTAAAAGGAAAATGTGTGATAGGTTTATACAGCTGAAAGGAATAATACAAATGAGAATTGTAGTTTAATCAGGGGTTATGCTTTACATGAGCTTCTGTGTTAGGCTTTCATGTTCTGCACTTACAAATGGGTTTGCTCTTTGTTGTTTAGCTAGTTAAATGGTTGCTCGTGTAGAAAAGGAGAACCCTTTTTCTATGAAAATATGTAATTACTGTAAAGAAATTCTGCGTTTATTCTTGCAGTAAAACTAAATTATATGGTTACACATTATTCGTGAACAGATGGAAGTCTGAATACTGTAAGAATATAAAACAATCAGAAAAACTACAGAAGCATCACAGTAAACAAGGACAGAAGAAGATTTTCTGTAGGTTATCAACTTTGTTAACTAGTAACTGATACCTTTCTTTTTTAACAGCAGGAACTGTCCCATTCTCCTTAAACTTCTGAGAAGGAGTTGTCAGCTATGTGATCTAGTTTGTCTGTCCTCTTCCAGTTATTGTAGTGTGTATTCAGATTCAGTGGCTTGGTTTGTCATTGTTTGTATTGAAAATGTTTGTCATTGCATTGGTGTCCTTAATGTTTTTTAAGTTATAAGTTAGTTGTATGTACCAGCAGAAATCCTTTTCAAGGAGACTTTGAAATTTTATTCCAAGTCATCATGGTGTCTTGAGTATCTTCTAGGAGTTAAACACTGTGAACAGCTCCTGTTGCAAGTAGTTGTGACATACATGGTTTCTTCCTTTTCTTCCTCCCGACAGGGAAAGGGAAAGTAGGTCTTGGTAAGAATTGGGGTATAGTTATGAATTTTATCTTACAAGCTAGAGGGCTACTAAACGAGTGTTCCACTGACCCCTGTGTGAGGTGACAGATCTGGCTGAAGGCCAATGACGTTGTAATACTGTGTGCCCCTTATAAAACTGGCTTGCTTTAAATAGAGCAGCATAGAGGCCAAGTGAAGGTAATCAGAAAGCTTGTTCTGGTTTCTTTGGGTTTGGGGAGGGTTTTTTGTTCTTTGAATACCTTAATGTTACCATGGTAACTTTAGCGGTTGATTAATCATAGTCCAGCTTCTTGACCTTAAGAATAGCACATAAAATCTTCATGCCTGGCGTTGGTTGTTCGAAGTATCATCTTCCTATTGTGGAATGGGGCTGGAGTCTTGGCTTAGTAGGGTTGAGCACCAGGCTTGTTTTCTTCAGGGCTGGAGATACAGCTTGCTTAGCAAGCCAATGCCAACTGAGTTCCTTTACTGGGCATAGGATACATCCCTGGCATGGGAGGCACAGCTGAGCCTTCTGAGCAATAGGCAGGTCTTGAACAGCTTGAGCTGGCCAGCCCTGCTTTAAATGAATAAAAGTGAATAGTCCCTTTGGATGTTAAAAGCTTCCAAAAATAGTTACAAAATCTCAGCTAAATTTAATACGGCTAGAATGTCAATGGAAAGGATTAGAACATTTGGGATTTGCACCAGTTAGAATTTAAATAAAAAAATAAAATCCTCTTCCTCATATCTGCCACTTCTGTTAGAGGAAATAGTGGAGACTGATGCTATTTTTGTGTGGTGGTAACCAAATTGGAATGAAAATGTGAGTGGACTTCACTGTCCTGGTAATTTTCATTACTGTGAGGGGAATAGTCATTGCCCAGGTGGGGGATGCAGGGGTGAAGGTTAAGGGAAGGGGTGACCATAGTCTATATTGCTTTTGAGTCTGCAACAGTTCATTAATCCTGTCACATGAGGTCCCGTTCTGCTCCTTCTAATTAAGTAAAATGTTTCCATTTATGTCCATGGGAGCTTTCCATAGTGACGAATTAGCACCATATAAAAATAATACTAATCTCCAGTGTTCATTTTGCAGAATGGAATGAAATTTCAGTAGGTTGCTACTATCTGAACTTCCCTGTTATACTTGTGTCTTGTGCCAAAGTCTTCAGTGTGGGTCCAGTTGACTTCAGCAGGAATTGTATCCTTAGGCTAACACTACAGAAATTGGTGACTCTGCTTTCATTAAGTCAGTGACTATTTTAAGTAAAAACTGATTGTTTCAGTAAAATCTTACTCAGTAGGTCTGAATTATGGTAAAACTTGCTGGTTTGTGGTGGTTTGTTTTTGTTTTTGGTTTTTTTTGTAGGGGCAGAGGTGGAATCCCTACACTTTTTCTGGACCTTTCTAGAAAAAAAACTGCAACTTTTCTTCCTTTGTTTTTTTCCCAAATTTTCTTAATTCCTGTAGATTACAGTTTCCAGGTTTGCACTCAGGACTCGATAATACTTTTAGTTTATAGTGATTAAATTTAAAGCTTCTATTTGTAACATTTTGTTTGCTTTATTCTATTTTTAGTCATGTTGTTTGTCATGGCAAGCAGTGTTTAATAAAAAAAAAAGTAAAGTTTCCTAGCAATTTCAAGAGATATGTGCCTATTTATTGATGTCCCTCGGGGACTCTTTTTAAAAACTCTTAAGACAGGAAAATGGTCACCAAGGAAATGCCTTATTAGTTTCCATAAAACCAGTGGATAAATCCATATGTGCTTGGTGATATATAAGGCACTTCAAACACTTCATGTGCTCAAGTTGTCTTCCTTCAGCAAAATTTCAGCTGAAGTTCTTTGCTGTTTAGGGGTCTAACATCATAATAAGTTGTATGTGTTTGCCCTTTCAGTTTTACACTAGAAAAGCAATACTTTTTGATAGTAATTTTTCAAATAGAAACTTAAGTAACCTGTTGCTCTTTGCCAATAAATATAATTTTCTGCTGGTCTCTGTTAATTTTAATTAGAGGTGTAGCATGTCTGAAAATAGTGAGGTAACAGAATGAATACTTAGCTCCCACCTCTACAGAGCTTTTGGTTACAGTATCTGCAGGGTTGAACACTGACATGACCTAATCTGTTCCAGCCGGAAGGGAGTTTGCTTCGTGTTTTGAACTACCACAAATTACAAGCTCTGGCACCCCCTGACCACAGGAGGAGAAATTTGAAATAACTTACATCAGTGTAAAGTGATGCAATTGTGTATATGAATTGCATGAAAGGAGTGACGAGGAGATTCTGCTTGGGGTCTGGAAGGGCAGTGGCTGCTATGCTTTTCCAAGGGTTAACAGTACTGCACTCTTGGGGTACTCTGTTCTGTGTAATATATTTTCTAACTTGAAAGGTTAGGGCCAAAACCCTATACTAAATTCAGAAATAATATAGGAACACGATCACATATGGGTGAACTTTAAATAAAGGGAATAAATGGATGTGGTAAGGAATCAGCATTAGCTGGAGCTTATGTGAACTTGGGCTCAGGTTTGTTTATGTCTCAGTATCTCAGCCTTCTGAAGCGAACAATCCTGCTACGGAGTTTACTAGTGGGATCCCAGTTAAGATCTTGGTGAATGAATTCAGCGTCAATATTGATGCTGGATGATGGCTTAGTGTTACTGTATTGTTTTTAAGATATTGCCACTTCTTTTGAAATTCTGTATGACAATGTCTGGTATTTTAAGTATTTGAAAAATTTCCTGATTTGGGGAAGGAGAAACAAAGGCACACCTCAGTTTGAACTCTTTACCTTTTAAAAGTAAGATGAGTATGGTTTACCTTTATGTGGATGTCTTTCTGTGTTGTTTTGATAATATGAAAGGGACCGTAAGAGGAGGGAATTTAACTTATTTTGTCAGAAGCTGTGGAGAGGAGCTTTAATGTAAATGGGAATGTGATCCAGTGATTGTATTATAGTTACATAAAAGATGACTTTTAATTGTGTTTATTTTATATGGCAATCCAGTTCATGGATTATACATGATTTAGAATTAATTGTTTTAAGGGATTTGAAATGTAAATTCTTTTGTTCTAAATTAGTAAAAGAATTGGAAAGAGGACATTTTTTGAGAGAGGACTGCTTGAAGTGGCTAAGTAAATTCAAAGAAGCCACAAAACACCACCACCACCACACCTGAGCCTTAAGGTGTTTGACAGACATAATGAAGGATATGTAGTTATGATTTGTTTTATATATGTCTAACAGTATAAATAATGCAGGAAAAAAGTAAGAATTCCGGCTGGTGGCTGGCTGAAAATAACATTTGATATGGTCACTCATTATGAAGTTCATGCAGAGCTGCGAAAACTCAGACTATAATTTCATGAATGCTTTAAGTAGATTAGTTGCTGGAAAGTACAGTCCTAACCTTTGCTGTCATCTGTCCATTCCCAAAAAGCTTTGCCCACTTTTTACTGGTTGCTACAAACATTTACGCAGCCATGAAATGAATTGGGTCAGTTATCTACCTAATGGAGTTCAACCCAAACTTTTTTCCTTAGGCCTGGTCTTTTCCTTTAACTGAATCAGTTTGTGCAGCTGTGCCATGAATCGGAGCAGGAGATGCTTTCTCCACTACAAAAGGTAGTGTGGGGCATGTCTCTGTGTAGGAAGTGACTGGTGTTAGATGTGAAAAGCCTGAGGTGCATGACAGATTATGCTGCATCTTTTGGCAGAAGTGCTAGTTTGTCCAGTCAGAGTCTGAACTTGCAGCCCAAGTACTCGAAGTGTGCTAACAAACATTGTTGATTCAAGTATGTTTGTCCCCTCTGATTATCAGTGAGCTCAGGCTTATAGGCAGTTTTATTTGTCTTGGGGACCATATATGTCTTATTAGTGAGATTCCTATTTTAGCTGTGGTGCTGTGCTTAATATTGTGCAATACATGGCCCTTGTTTCACAAATTTTACTTTGCTATACAATAGTTATTCCATAGTGATGTTCTTAACTGTGCAGGTCCCATCTTAAATTGGGCAGAGGATTTAATAATCAGGGTATTGTAAGTTGACTTGCTAGTAGAGGGAAGACTGATCAGAATTCTGGGTATATCTTAAGTATAGAAGAGGCATGTGCATGTATGCACATCCACCTACAGGTTTTGAAAAAGAGATGGTCAAAAGGCATGCATGTGACTTTCTTAAGGAGACTTGGCCAATACCCAAGTCCCACTGAGCAAATCTGTCTCAAGAATTGACTGAAAGAAGAGCTCTAGCAGAGCAAAACTACTGCTATATAATGTAAGAGTATTTATTAAGTTCTAATCTCAGATGGACTTTGAAGCCTATATATTGTAGAATTGTCAGCTATAGTGTATGCTCCCTTTCTTATTGCCAACTAAGATGGTTAAAAACCTGAACGTCATGGTTGTAACTTAAAGCTGTTCTGTTTTGTTGCTTGTCATAGTGATTTTGCTTAAGTCTTAACTTAAAAGCTTCCTTTGCTATCTAGTATCTTATAATATCGCTCTCCCAGGAGAAAAAAATAAACACTAGTTTAGTGAAGAAACCTGTAGGCTTTTCTGACTTCTGTGATAATACTGTTCATTACTTCTCTGCACACCCTAATGGCTTTGTTATGCATTGTTGAACAGGATGTATGAAATCTGTTAGCTGCCATGAAGTTATCTTTAACATTACTATCATACTTTACTGTGAAAGTGAAACTTATTTATTAAACTAAAAGTAGAGCTTAAGAAATCAGCTAATATAATTAGAGATGTGTATGGAAAACAAATCTATGTGCTGTATTGCCTCTGTTACTCTACTTTGGTTCCAAGTTCCTTTCAGCCAGCAGATTCCTGTTTTGTTATATCCTAGGACATTCACTACTCCCAGTTCTGTCTAATCTCCCCTCTTCTCACTAGAATACTTACTGAGTGTTAATTCATAATCCAAATTCCTACAACTTTTGAGTATCATCTTGTGTCATCTTAATCCTCTTGAGTCTTGTGTAAAGTTGGCTTTGAAACATCCCTCTCTGCTGAGTGGACTCTTCCAGCTTAATGCTTGTGGGGGAAAAAGGGTTGTATCTGGTGCGACTATAAAATACTCAGTATCTTCACTGACTGCAAATAATTTGACTGTTGTAAATGAAATACTTCGTACTCACTGGCAAAAGTCTGTTCTGCCATGTAAGTTACATATTGTAACATACCAGGCATGAGGTTCATTTTCGTAAATGTGAAAGCAATGAATCTAATTTTGACATAGGCTAGACATGATGGCAAACACATTTAGAGATGATTGCATTTGGAGTAGATGATCTATTAATATTTTCTGCTACATTCTGAATTTAAGTTTCTTCCCCAGTAGTGGCTGCTGTGAGGATTTCTTTATATTACTTATCGGGGTATGATTACACTGAAATGTGTGGTAATACTAGGCTTAAATGAGTTGGTTCAAATACCAGAGGCAACATTGCCTCCAATATGGAGTTCTGATACACTAACGTATACTGCTGAAGTTCTAGCCACCTCCTCTGTCATTTGTTCAGGCTTTTTTTCACAGTTAGAATTGAATTCCTAAACTGAAATTAGTTGGAGATAGTTGTGCTAATGTCACTGAGTTGGTGAAAATACTAGTGTGTATTTGATAGTCTAAAAACCTGTTGTCAGGTTGACACAGTAAAAACGAGGTAATTGGCCTGAGGCTTTCACATTACACCTGCTTCCTTACAACACTGCATCCTCGTTTGTTTAAATCCCTCCCTCATAAATTACAGGCACAGGACTAAAACTATTCTGTTTTTAGCTGTGTAACGTATTTTAGTACCTGGAAAAGGAGGACAGCTAAGATCTTGTGACCTACCAGCTCCCTGCAGATCATAATATGCACTATGAGTGGTATTGCTGTATGACATTTACCTCTGGACAAGGTTATCTGAGTTATCCTGGTCTGACCTTGTGGTTCGGACTAGCTGACCTCTGCAGGCCCCTTCCAACCTTACTTGTTCTGACTAATAAATCTGTCTGCATCACGTGATCTGAGAGCCTGGTAAGTGTGGACTTAGTGCTCCAAACTGATACTTTTGAGGATGACTTTAGTTTGTGCTCTTGAGGACTTCTGTTGTTAGCCCTGAGACTTCAGTAATAACAATTACTGACATTTCTGTAATATAAGGTTATGAAATGATGTGCGCTGTCATTGGTCAAATGTCATCTCAGAGCTGCGGCAGAAATGAGGTTATATGAAGGGCATAGGCATGACAAATTAACTCTATAACTTAGCTTTGCTTTAGTGACATTAAATCTAAATAAGCGCATAGGGTTTAATTTTGGACAGTAGTCCTAAATAGTGTATTTGAACTAATATTTACAACTATTTATAGAGAATAGCAAGTATGCAATAGAGCAAGGGCAAATCTGAAACAGATGAGCACACTGTGTTTGTGTAACTCTCTAATTCCTTATGTTATGAGGAGAAAAAGCAGCCAATGATTACATATTGTTATTGAAAGAAACAAAAATATAAGAGAATTAATTATTCCTGAAGCATGGCTTCTAGTCAGCTTACTGGAGATCTATAAAGGTTATACGTTGATATCTAATACATGTGTACTAAGGGTTGTCTACACTAGCCATGCTAAATACCTCAATTTATACTAATGAACACACTGGTAATTAATTGGACCTTTACTTACTCAGCTTGGCTGGTATGAAGTTTACTCTTGTATCAACACTAAGGATACTGTTTGATGTATGGGCTTGTTACTTCTGTGTCCTTCAATGTGTCTTAAAAGTATCTTTCTACTCTGATGGATTTGGGGTAAAGGCTCCAAAGTTAGCAGGATTTTACTCAAAGGTGGTGAGAATCATATCCTGAGTCCACTCTTCCCTTCACTTTTTTTATTTGCTTCCTAATGTGATTAAGATGCAAAGAAAGAAATTGTTAACGGGCATGGAAAAACAGGGTACGTTCTGTCCTTAAACTGTAGAAAAAACTGGCTTTATTCTTTGTAATAGTGATGTGTCTTGGTTGTACTATTTTTCAATGATTCTGTGTTCATGCTACTGTCCAACAGGGTCTTTTTTTTTTTTTCTTTGAGTTGTAACCTGTTTTAAATT